>BGZK01004249.1:0-15243 GCA_005406025.1 Eumeta japonica | reverse complement strand
TAGTCTCGCTTCAATTCGCTGTTAAGTTAGTGTGCCAAAATTAGTTTACATCTGGCATCACGATTAACAAAATTTTATATGTCTCTTAAATTTTGACTAACTGACTGACAAAATGCCTGCTGCCGTATACTCATGTGATCTTACAAAACAACCTGATTATTAATTTCGCTTGGACAGCAGCAATGCCCATTGATAAGGTCAACTCAGAGCTGCGTATGGTTTTATATGTGTTTCATCAGCCAACTGTCAAAAGTTGTATAAGCTCTGTATGCGCCATATTTTTGTCAATCACATCATCTTTACTTGTTTTTGCAGACTTGCATTGACCTGAATAAATAGGCCTTGATTAGAATCGATCAAGACGAAATAACAACCAGGTGGTATCGGCTATTCATACGACTTAGATTTTCTGTAAAATTCATGAAATGTTAGAAAGTTTGCTGACAGTGAGCAACGTTTGGGAAAATTGATGGGAGGATATACTAGCCCATGTCATACGATGTACACCTAAGCCAGTCTAGGACTTGCTGCGCTCCACGTATTAACTTATTCTAACAAACTAAACGAATTTTAGCAATTCTATTTATGTGAATTTGCTTCGAAACAAATACAACAATTGCAAGGGCTAACTCAAAGCGGTGCCGGGGGCCTATTTCTCATATGTTACAAGTGCTTTATTTATAAGTAAATGCATTTGAAACAAAACAAATTAAAAATTTTTGCTTTTGTTTAGTGTGTTTTACTTGTAACAAAACACCTGTAATTTTCGAGAAACGGGATCCTGGTATAGCATTTTCTTAAATCCAATGGGTCAGTGGCCAACCCTGATTAAATAAATTTGTCAAGTCAGACAAACATACCTCGTGGAATTTGCTTTAGTCCAGCTCACAATTGAATTTAACTGTGACAAAAGAATAAGAGTGAGTTTGACAAACCATTCAAGATGAATTCTCGAGACCATCGAAGAGGCCATATGGTAATAGATTCGCCTTGGTATTAAATAGAGAGAAAAATCTTATATAAGTTATATTATCCAGCAGAAGACAGTTGTGTTTTCTACAAAAAAGTTACAGTTTATTCCTTTAAATTTTAGCTCTTTTTCTTCACATTTTTGTAATACAATAAAGTATTTTGCGTTTATCAAAACTTTTAGGGTCGTTAATACAACTTACCGATAGCGAAAAAATAGGATTTTTGTCGGGCTATATTTTGAAATTGAAATTTCATAATTTCGTATATAAAACAAAATGTGATACTTAAATAAATGAAATCTTTAGTTTTTTTTCAAGGCTTTATATTATGAAATCCCATTGCGAAATGCAGCTACAAAATCTTACCTAGTTATCAGTAATTTGTAAAAACAGCCCTTATTGCATTATTCACAAAAGAAATATCTTTCAAATTGTAATTAAAACAATAAATTTTACATGAAAATATATACATACATATTTGTACAAAAATATTCCCTCTTGTTTGTGTTTTGTAATGTCTGCATTTTATTTGCTTATTATATGATTTTTACTGGAAATCTTTTAAATGAGTATTTACGGCTCTTACGTCTATAAGAATTCGGGTTAGCACAAGATTTATTAATTTCTTGTAGTATAATTTTCTGAAGTAGATTATGTCTCATAAGGTGTTGCTCAGTAATTGGTGGTACTATGTAAAAAGACGAAGTATTCTCGAAACAGACAGTACAAATCTTCTAAACCTTTCCCACCGCAATCGTCTAGTGCTTCTATACAGTGCTATTGTGCCATTAGTTTTGAGATGTAATAGCCCGTAATATTCTAATCAATTAAACTTTACTCAAGGGAAATTGAACTCAACCATATTAAAATTAAAGAGTAATTATAATTATCTAACTATTTTATTGCATAAATTGAAATCATTAACCTGCTTTGCCTCCTGTCGAAATGGCAGTTACCTTAAAGCACATTTATTTTAATTTTGGCAAATGGTAGTCAGTAGCTTGCTGCATCAAATGTGTTTAATGCTTAGCTAATCTATTTCCGAAAATCAATATTAATAATATTTTGCAGGAATGTCACAACTATGGTCTAAACAATTTGTTTATATGTGTTGTAATTATAAACAAACTTGAGGTCCAAATTCAGTTGTTTAAATTTATTTATTTCCCAAATATGTATGCAGAAATAAAGCAATTGAAACAGTGTAATATTAGTTCAAGCTTGCTTATAATTACAACGCATATTATCGGAAAAGGTCGGAAAATTGATATATTTTGACATTCAAATTTGTTTATTTTATTCAAATCATAATAAATTTTGTATATACACACATATGTGGGTATGCAATATAATGTATGTATGTATATTTTTGTACAACTTTTAATTTTGCATTTATCTTCATACAACCGATAATTGTATTTTTTTTTTTTTGCATAGCAATCAATTTAATCAAATCGAATGAAACGAACATGTAAATACGAGCATTAATTTCTGCAATGTTTTACAATGAGAATATTAAACTTGTTACTTTTTGTGAATCCTACAACTTATAATTATTTTTATACCCTTCACATACTGTGTAAGGGTATATATAAGTTTGTGATTCCGTTTGTAATTTTTTCATTATTTATTTCCGACCCTATAAAGTATATATATTCTTGATCAGCGTTAATAGAAAAGTTATTTGAGCGATGTCCGTCTGTCCGTCTGTGAGTTGTTGAAATCAAGTTTCTGAGAAAACTATTTGACTTAGAAATTTCGTTCTTCTACTAATATGTTGCATATTGTCCACGAGAAATCGCTATTTAAATTCAGCAAAATCGGTTCACGAATAGCTGAGATATATCCGAAACACTGGAGGTACCTCGGAAAAAATTTGCATTTTGTATGGAAATTTTGAATTTTTGATTTAAAGTAAATATTCGGATTTTACTTAGTCATTATAGACGAAAAATTTTTTCGACATCGGTCCACATATAGCCGAGATATAGCGAAAACCGATTTCTGAAGGAATTGAAGGGTTTCATGAACTAAAACGCCTTTCTGTGCTAAGAAACACATATCGTAGTGAACTACCGTTGTTTAAAGTAAAAGTATTTTGGACATCGGTCCATATAAAACCGATTCTCAAGAAGTCGGCGGTTTAGTAAATAAAACGCTTTTGTGCCAAAAACACATGTAATAGTAAACAACAGCTAATTTAAAGTAAACAAATTTTTGGACATCGGTCTATATAGCTGGGATATAGCGAATCACGATTTCAAAGAAATTGGACTTTTGGTAAACTTGAACACTTTTCAGTACTGAAAAATACCTGAAATAGACAAGAATAGATGTCTGAAGGCAAAGAAAAATTTTTTTGGACATCGGTTCATATATAGCCGATATATAACAAAAACCGATTTCTCAAGAAATTAAACTTATTGGTTCGAAAATGGACCTATAGTAGTAAAATATAGATTATTAAAAAAGAAAAAATTTTTTAACATTTCCATTTACAGCCGAGATATAATGAATGTGAAGGGTATTTAAGATTCAGCCCAGCTGAATATAGCTTTCTTACTTGCTTTTGCAACATTTTATTCAAAATAATTTTTGTAAAATGAAATAAAAAACTTTGTCAACGCACATGAAATGAATATCTGCAAATGCAAGTTTTGCATTCATCTGCTTAAGTTCGAAGTAAAATGTTTTCAAAAGTCAAAATTTACAACGGAGCAATAATTTTTCTAATCTTCATTATAAATGTGAGCGGCCGTAGATACTATGCTTCGTTCAGATATGAAGAAATTTTTATACCCTGTAAAAGTCCAAACACTAAATTTTTAGGCAATTTATTTGACATGACTAATTTCAAGTTCGAACTCTTAGAAGACGGTTCCGTTTTTGCATCTGGATATGCAATCTTAAAAGAAAATATTGAAATACAAAATAATCCGATTGAGATAGAGCTCTATAAAAAAGATCGTAACAGATATATAAACACCATTTATACCATCTGCCGTCCAGACTGGTGTCAAAGTCTTTTTAGTCCAGCTGATTTTTGGCACAAATATATGAAGGATGTTACCGAGGATAACAGAAAATGTCCATTTTTCAAGGGTCAAACATTTCACTTTAATACAACTTCAGATGCAAATTTTAATGTTGTGGATCTACATTTTGCTGGTGAATATAAGATTGAAATCTTATTAAGGCAGGGCGAACGTGGTGACGTCTATTGCGCTAATATATTTGTAGAGATTTTTAGAAATTAGCGAACTTTGGTAAGAGAATCACCGAACTGTGGGCTAAGCGATCTTATAAGAAAGCAAGTCGGTAGAACGTAAAAATAAAATTTTAAATTGACAGGCTTATTCGTATAAAAGTTATTTTATTCTAAAATTGTATATTTAACCATTTCACAAATATAATATTTTCTGCACGTTTCACATTTATATCTGTACACTTTATATTAAATTACTTACAATAATAAATATTGTTTGAGCATAAAAAAATATGAAAATTACAACTGGCTCTACAGCTTTTCGTCTCGTTGCCCTGAACCCTCGAACTTCCTATAGCTGCCTCATACACCAGAACGTTGGTTTTGTAGCAGAAGAATTTCATTGCATCCATATATCTGTGAACATAGAAACTGGTTCAATGATAATAGAAGCTAAAAGAATGCTGGAGAAACGTCATGATGTCTATTGCGCCAATATATTTGTAGAGGTTTTTAGAAATTAATGAACCTTGTAAAGCGTGCTACTAAAACGTGCGAATATTAATAACGATTTTAGATGATGCTTAAGATTGATTATAAAAAAACCAAACACAAAATTTCAAAATATTTATGAAGTACTTTTGTTTCTTTGATGCAGATGATTAAAATTAAAACAAAATAAAAAGAAAGTTTTTATTTTCCATAATTATATATTTAACTAGCAAAACGCGGTGCGCTTCACCAACCACAAATTTCAAGGTTCTAGCTTCACAAACCGCAAAGTTATATGATTTTTTTGTTATAAGATTTCTCCCAATAAAACAAACAAAGAAACACACATTAAATTTTATATATATTAGAGCAACCCAGCCAGCTTTGGTGGACAAAATAAAACAACATGCTTAATACAAGATGAGATTTTTGTTGTAAATTTTCTTAACAACCACGTAGGGGACATAAAAATTTTCAAAAGTAGAGCGTTAAAATGGGCGTAACTGAAAATAAAGTACCCTATAATTTATATCAGAGTTCAGCCTAATTGGTGTAAAAATTTCAGAAAGATCAGCCCAGAGGGTTCGTCTTCTATAAGGAACAAACAAACAAGCAAACATACATTCAATTTTATATATACTTATATAGATAGATTTGATATTTGATTTGTTCGACCCTTCTTTATTAGATGAGTTGTGCTTTAATGTGAAGCTTTAAGTCAGTTTTAATATAAATTATGTATTATATGCCATTATTTTCTGCCCTGAAGAAGCTATCCGAAGGAGAGCGAACTCATTATAGATAGATAGAGATAGATTATATTATTTTCTAAGATGATGAACAAAGTGATTTATGCGTATGCTGTACGCATAAAAGTCATTGCATCTTTAATAGGCTCTTATTTCACAAATGTCTATCCGTCAAATAATATTTCAAAGCTTAAAATGGTTTTATGAATACAGCCATTAGTCTAACAAATTATTCCTTTAGACCAAATAAAATAATAATAATGTTTTGTATGTTCCACATTTTTGTGCACATACTAGTTGACCATGTCGTTGTGAGAATGACGTTGAAAAGATCTTTGGCGGCATTAAAATCAAAACGTTGTAAAATTTACAGAAGCAATCAAGTTCGATTTTCAGGTACAATCATTATGTTGGCGTAATCATTGTCAGCAAAAGTAGGCGTGAAAGTAGATGAAGAAAAGTTTTCATTCCATGATGAAATCTAATTTCAATAGCCACACCGAAAATTGGTCACCAGTGCAGTGCCTGTTTTCGGAATACATAGATACATATGTATATCCCTTATGCTTCTTTACTCTTTCCATTTTCTTAGTTCAAATACTAAAACAGATGAACTTTGCAATGCTATAAGAAAATCATTTTCAATTCTTATAGGGTTTCCATTAGGCATGAACTTCATATGAACATGATGTCGAACATCGCTCATGGGTACTGTGGACCATTTGCTATTTTTCTCTCATAAGAAGTATGGTGAGCGAGAACATGAACGTCTTTGTCATATGCAAAACATGAATATTTTATTACCGTTTAAGTCAATGGCACGTGGAGCCAGTTTTCTTCTTACACGAAAAATATAAATGAGAGATATTAAAGTGTTTAATGATGCTATTGTGTCGATTAGAAAAAAATTAAAAAGTATTTTGCAGTTTACTTTTAATTTCGTTTCTTTCGCTTTCAAATTACAATCATCTGTATCAAAAGCGATAAATTCTTAAATCACAGATGTCATGAATGGAAAACATTACATCTGTCTTAAATGCTGCTGCATAAATGATCCTTAAACGATTCACATTTGTATTTCAACTATTAAGCGCGGGTGATGGCACCACTGATTACAAAATATTAACTGCATATATGTAAGAAAATAAACATTTAAATATCATAGCAGACAATCTTTGACAACGAATAAAAAGATTTACTATTTACATAACTTCTTTTAACATCTGTGCTTCTAAAGGTGAAAGAAGGACTTTCTCTATAAAATGAAATATTTCTGTTGTGTGGTGCCAAAAGAAAGCGAAGAAAGAAAAGTGTGATCAAATGAGCTGCTAAGAAGCCGCAATACAACAAACAACCCTTTATTTCAATTTCACAAAGAAAACGCTTGAATGCTGCGATCATTGTTTGAAAATGTGCAATTATGTTTTAATATAAAAAAGTTTATCACAAAATGTGCAGCCGCAAAAATATTATATACGATATTGGGGTTTATGACAAGCATTTAAAAATTTATATGGCTTAAGTAGATTATTGGCAAACAAGTATCGCAAAGACATGAAACGCAGCAAGTTTTGTGTATTTCAATTACGTAAAAAATTACTGGTTTGTTTTTTTCGTAACGCTCTGTCTTGACTAGCAAATTATTTGTTATAACAACGGTCAAATAATTGCAAGCACAAAATTTTGGCACGTCTGGACCGCAGTTGTTACTGCTTTGTTATTGTTATGGCACCGTTGTTAAAACAATTGTTTGAGCAACGATGTCTACCATCAAATGTCATTTTCACTTCACTTACGTCAAAACAAAATTGTAATGTTAGGGTTTTTCAAACACGTTCTCTCCATACCAAAGACATTAACAAATTCTTGTTAGCAGTTCTGCCGACGTGTGTAACACAAAGCAAATACGACAAAAAGAGACAACTAATCATATATGCATCGGTTGGTTTGTAATGTCACTTTTCACCTCTGTGCACTCTGTGCAAATATTATTATAATTTATATATGTGTGTATGTATGTAAGATTTTCCACGAATTTGAAATGCCACGCGATCTTATTAATGGCAAAAATTTTATTTATTTGTAAATAAACGTCAAATTTCATAAAACAATTCTTTGAAAATGAAGTCATCATTTATTTTGTATAAAGCTGGACATCTGTTTAAACATAATTTGGTTTAGTATAGGCAGGAGCTTAAAGTATTTATATTACACAATATTACACAAAAAACATAATTTTTTCCATAATTCTTTTATTTTAAAATTAAAATTTACGGGCAAACACTAAAGGCGAAATTGAGCAAAGACTCAAGAAAATTAAAACAAAATGATTTAATAAAATCTTAATAAATAATCTCTTGCTTTGTGTTAAAAAAAGAAAACACTAAAGTTAAAGCTTAAATATACATGGCATCCCATTAAGGGGTATCAGCCACTTTTCTTCAATCCAATCCATGAAATATTGAGTACTTGTATAAACGCCTGGTATGCCAGGGCGAGACGCATCCAATGCCATATGAAACCACACCAATCAAATAGAAACGATTACTGTCGTTATAAACCTGAAATTAATTTTGAAAATTATGTAAAATTTTCAAAATAAATCTAGTGATACATAAAATTATTAACTAACCTCTGGCACCATAAGAGGCCCACCGGAATCTCCCTGGCATGTATCCTCACCACCAGTCAAAACTCCGCACATAAAACAGCTTTATCAATTGATTTTCTGTAAATAGGCGATTTTGCTTCTTATAACTTTCTTTGCACTTTTCGTTGTCTTGAAAGGGAATTTGCAATTCCTGTAGGACATTGGCAGAAGAGCCTCCTTCCATTGTTTACCCCCAGCCACAACAAACGGAATGGGTGCGCAAATAGGATTTTCGTCTTAGTTCGGGGTAGCAGGCATACATATAGGCGAAATGAGTACTAAAAGAAATTTTGAAAATTATTTTATAAATATATGTCATGTATGTATGTTCAGATTAATGCAAATTCGTACCTGTAAAGTCGACATTACGTTCTAAATATAAAATGGCAATATCACTGTGACCATTACGTCTATTATAATCAGGATGTCTTTCTGCCTGCAAAACAAATACATCAATAATTTATACCTTAAACTCATTTTAATTTATTATATTAAGTGAGCTTTATTTTTATTAAATTTGGTTTTCCTTAAATTTTTTCTGATTAATTGAAGTGACCAATAATTTTCAATAAGAACGCAACAAAGTAAGTTTGACGACTTATTCGCTGGGGTATAATCGGCTGTTTCACATTGCTACGATAAGCATCATCAATCAATTGCTTAGAACTCATGCTTTTAAATAAAATGCAGTAATGCTTAGTCTACTCAACTATCAGAGCTTTGATTTAGTTCAATTTGTACAAATTTTTATCACACTTTATTATACTTGTTGCATGGATGGGTTTCCCCAATCTCAGAGCTGTCATAGTTTTTAATATTCACATAATATATAGATAATAAAAGCAATAGTTCATAATTGAACTTGAGCCTGACAAATCATGAAAACTAAATAATGCCGCCATAATTAATTATATATAATTAACTAAACATAGTTATTTGAGATTGAAAAATTGAAATGTAATGTATGTTTAACTAAAGCGTACAAATAACCACAAAGTGCATGAATATTTCCCAACACTGATGCCACGTATTACTTAAGTGGACGACGATTTTTGAGCGAGACTATCTGCCACGAATTTGTGTTGAGTACAATTTAAATTGAAACAAATCTGAAGAAATCTGACTGAAGGAGCAATCCTTCAAATTACACTTCTACATTTCTTCTTAATAAATAATGACTAAAATCAAAAAATTTTTATTAAAACTAATCAAGTCTTAGACAGTTTTTCGTTTGCTTTTGTAGAATGTCTGTATGCCGGCATTTCATGAGCTGCCTCGATCATTTTCAAACATTTGTAAAAATTTCTTTTCATTATTAGCAAACGCAAAAGGTTAAAGAGAAACTCTAGCCACACGTATATCGACATGACGAGTCTCCGTGTCGGTGGTCAAGTCATGCTCGCCCAAACGCACAAATGATCTGAAAGTACACAAACAAAATCCTCCATTTCCTGGCCAGTATACAAACATACATACATACTTACAAATCATATCTCAAGCAATGAGCTGCTGTAATCACATGTCGGGCTGTTATTAAAGCGCCACCGCATTTTAAACGGATTAGCTGACAATCCATCGTCGTAACCAAGTAAAGCTGCCCACGGCCAAGCACCGCTTTTTACTGACTTCGCCCCCCACAATTCTCCTGAATGAATTGTTACTGAAGCCACAGCCTTCCTCTACGGTGGGCAAACGTCTGGGAATTTCATTGCTACTTTTTATCAATGGACTGTGAGTGGTGACTCCTGTCCGTTTGGGACTGGGACAGCAGACGTTTGTAGAAACACCACCACAAATTGCATTCGAAGCCCGTAAAATCTGCGATAAGTTTCATCAGTTTGCTTTTTTAATTCGTCGATTAAGACTTGACAGTCTTTGATGGGTATACAGATGCCTTCGCGTATATCAGGTCCACGACAATAGGAAGCTTTATTATCCAATAAGTTTGCGTCTGTAGTGGACTGGGTGGTTCAGGGAGATTTGTTGTTGTGCGTGGTGCTCGTGTTTGAGTTTGAGTTTGAGTGGGGAAAGGAAAGGATTGTTGTTTGAAAAATCTGTTTGTAAAGGTGTTTCAGTGGTGGGCTGAATTACAAGTGGACGAGTGCAGCAAACCTTTTGAAAAAGATAATTAAGAATAATTATATTTTGAATTCACCGCAAATGCTTAATGCATATGTATGTATGTATGTATATATATTTAAAATGTGCTTACCACTGGGTCACCATTGAAGCTTCTTGTGCCACACGCTCTCTGTGAGAGAATGACGTACTGTTGAGCCTGTCTGCGATTAGCCGTTTGAAATACATTGGCAATTTGTGGACAATAGCTGAGTGTTACACACGATCCATAATAATTTTCTGGCGTAACACAATATTGATCTGGAAAAAGCAAACAAACAAAATTAATTTCTATATAATACCATCTATGGCAAAAGCAAGGAAACGGAAGTGATTTTGAGTTATATGTAAGAATGTGACAAAATGTTTCCAACTGTATCTGCAAAATGCAGCTAACTCTACACTTCTTGCAATCATATTGGCATCATTGGATTTCTGTGTTATTTCACTATTGAATGAACTTTTGTTGAATATTTAAGAGAATATGAATTAATTTGTCTCTCTTGAAGTTATATTAAGTTATACTTATTTTAAATCATTTTGTGTGTGAAAAACCTGCTAAAATTATTCTCACTTATTAATACATTCTTGTTTTAATGAATTTAAATGTAAAACACAAAAAGCACTTGTTAATTTCAAAATCATTATTAATTTTCAGGGTCAGTTACTTAAAATTTCCGTAATTCGATCACAGAAAACAAAAGTTTTTGTCATCGTTATACAATTAACCGAACATTTTTGGTATTAAAGTTTGATAATAAACAGCAATTGTTGTGCATATGTGTATCTACATTAGGGGCATCCTCAAATTTGGTATCTGCACTGACCGATATGAAGTATTGTACTATATACGAAACACTTTTTAATCCTTTGAAAGTAAAACTTTTAAAACTGATATTCCAAAATGGTATAAATTGAGCTCGTGGCTGAGTGGCGTAAGCAACACTACAAAGTGCTGATGATTAACGTGGCGAATATAAAACAGCTGGCTGTCTCCCAGCTGAGGTAAAACTTTAACTTTCTTTGTCTTCTTTAACAGGTATTAAGCACAAGCAATAACTTAGAAATAAGCGTGACCGACAAACAAAATTTTAATAAATTTAAAGTTTTTTAATTATTGATGGGCATAAATGTGCCTGTGGCTTTGCATAATGATAAAATATATTGTATCACTTTAAATAAGAAAATTAAACAAAGATAATTTGCCGACGTTACCTATTCTATTTGAAAGCTATTCAATGAGCTATTCGATTATGCCAGGATCATTCTGATATTAAAAAAAAATTGGAATTAATTTATCCCTATATATATGTGCTTTAACTAAAACAACAACTTTTCAAATTACTTTCAGAAGCTCCCATAGATAAACAGTAAATGCATGTGTTTAGTTTGTAAGGGAGGAATGCTTCATTTGCCACTGCCCTGAATACGCAACTGGTATATGTAAATATTATTTGCAGCTACGATATGTATGCAAAATACATACACACCTACACATTTATATAATTTCAATGACATTCACAGATTTGTATCTTGTGTTGAATTTAGTGCTTCTTGAATTCATTTTCGACCTTGGCAATGAACGAAAATATTAAACTCTAATTACTGATTTCAAACACGTTTTCAAAATTTTTAATACTTATTTTAATGAAGTCATAAGTGATATTGTTTTAATTAAATATATTTTAAGGCCACTTATAGGCTTAATTGGCTCACTAATACACAATAACAAATTTATTCAATACTTTTTCAATATTTTCAAATCCACTATAAAAAAATTAAACCAAATCAAATGTCAAATCAAATGTGGTGAAAGGTTTTAGGCCTCGTTTAAATTAAATTTATTCCGTTTCTACTGGCACTTAAGTGTGTTTGTGTTAGAAATTGTAATCATTTTGTAGAGATCATTGATCTGAAACAGTTCACTAATTAATGTGTGCATACTAATTAAAAATTAGACAGGATTAAAGCATTTACTAATCATTTAAATAAAATAAATTATTCACCCATGGCTTAACGCCCGCCATCTGTGTAGCTATTTGAATTTTAAATGTTAACAAAATTTGGATTAATTGTATTAAGTCATTCATAACTCTATGTTGTGAATTTTAAACAAACATTTATATAAGAAATTTTTATGTTTTAAATGCGACTTTGATTAATATTTTAAATGCTATACATAGTTTTAATTGATTTAAATTGAAAATATCCATTTTAAGCTGAGAAAAGCAAAGTTACAATAATGATTGTTTAATGCTATAATTTAAGAAACTGAGTCAGAACAATTGTGGGAAATTAGTATTAATTTGATTAAATTACAGGTGAGCAAATGTATATGGATTGTAAAACATGTACAAATACAAATAGATATTGAAATAAAATTAAAAATAATAATAAGACGATCAACTAAGTGATTGTATGTGATTTATAAAAATTATATACATATATATAGACAGAAAGTAGATTGTATGTTTCAAAAATCAGTGTTGGTCGAATTGACAAATTTTTATTTAATTATTCAGCATTTTAGTTGAAAATGTCACATGTTAAAATAAATGCGTCAAAATGAATGTATCTCAACTTGTGAATACATGTTTACGCAAACTTTTTATTCTGCATAATAAATGATTTGAAAACATGGCATAAATTTAATGACTGGTGAAACAGTGACGGAAACAGCCTTGTCTTTTGTATGGGCAACCTTTAACTTAAACAAATGGCTCTCCAGCTGTTCTGCAACTACAATTGTGCCAATTATAAAATATCTTCTCCCTTGGATCTACGACTGCATAAATACATTACTTATAATACTTTTTGCAAATTTTCACGATTAAAGTCTGACTTTTGTTCATTTTAAAATTTATTTAGGTATATGATTGTTATTATATTGAAATAAAAGCAATAACAAATGACTGCACACCAACTTTTGTAGCTACCAAAATAATCAGTAGCACATGTTTTAAATAATTTAATTTTTAACGACACTGAAGTCACTCAGGCTTGATGATCATCATTAAAGAAATATTTTCAATAACTACATTAAATCTTCAAATTAATTACTTGAACGGGCGTATAAAGTAATTCGCATATTGAATCACGGTCTTATATGTAATAAAGCATGAACTTTAATACATATTCCTTAACTATGACCATACATATTAACCATACTGGCCCTAAAAAGGACAAGAAATTAATCTTTGTTCTTGGGTGTGGATTGAACAGCTGTTTCATATCCACCACGATAGTCATTAAGAGGCTTATTCAAAAAAATTAATACCAATACCATTTGTGTACTTTTAATTCATATTTTCATACAAAATTTGTTTTAATATAGATATCAAAAGCAAATTAATTTTGTTTGAATACACCCATAAAAATATATGACAACAATTTTATAAAATTAGTTGTTCAACGAAACCAGCTCACTTTTCCAACAACGGAAATGTAGAACAGTGACTTACAATCTGCTTTGATCGAGCAAAATCATACAATGCATTTAAGTAATGAAGATTTTTTATTGAACAGATTAGAACTTGAACATTCATGTATTTTTAGCAAGGTTGGAAACCGAAGCAAATAACGGTAAATTTCGTTAACGGTAACAATAACGGCATTTTCAATATTTCGTTATCGTGTATCGGTATACCAGTATTACTACTGAGTTTCTTAATTCAAATGCGTTATATATTTTTTTATTAAATTATTTTGAGAAAATGTTCTTTTTACATTAAAGCTTTAATTCTTGTTAATATTTAAAATAACAAAAAAAATCTTTTAAAATTTATAATTCGCAAAAATTATTTTGTAATTTGGTTTTATATATAATTTCTCCGATATCGGTATAGCAGTAACGGTGTTTTCGCATACCGGTATTTGGTAACTTAAATCTATTTCAGCAACGATTAGTGTATTCGAATCGAAACTATGGGTCAGAGTTGAACTTGTTCGATTTTTTAAATCTTCTCTAAAAGAAATACGCAAAAGGTCTATCGCCAACGAAATAGAAAGCCCTTAATCAGGAACTTCGATCCAGTAGAGTGAAAAAAGCGACTTTGTGGACATTAATATGAAATAAATTAAGCATAAAATGTAATTTATAAATAAAATAATCTCAATTATTGTGGTTGGCGTATTTCAAAACCGTTTACGATAATTTGTGATAGATAGTAATAGTTCTTTATTGAACGAAAATTGCTTCAAGTCAAATATATACTTATCTCTACAATATTTTTCTGTGTACAAATTCTTCACACTTTTGCAACACCTTCTTTTTAATTAAATGGAATTATGGAAAGACAAGTTAATTATAGTTGTATATTTGGAGTGGATGCATCTAAACGGTTTGCAAATGTCATTATTAATTCATTAAGCAATTTTTATATTAAACATTTAACAAACGAACTGCCATAGAGAGTTGTATTTTTTTTTTTATTTATTATAAAAATTAGTTTATTATTTGTTTACAGTATTAAAGCCAGTAATTAAATAAAATGCAAATATTAATGGCAAATTTTTTATGACATTCTAAGCAATTTTATTATCTGTCTAGACTTTATGCGTCCTTTTGCTTATGAACAAATTATTTCAATAAATAAATATTGTAAATATTTTTAAAAGCGTACCTGAAGCGCCGCTGTCTTTGTTTCATAAATTGTTTTAAGTAATAAAATTAATTTTATTATGAAACCATTAGCGGATGGAAATATTTTCGTAATTTAGATACTTGTAATGAATTAAAGATAATTATTGAATTCGGGTTGATGAAGGATATACAACAACATACTTTTATTTTACATTTGAGCAAAAAAAGACAAATCAATAAAAACTTTTATTCAGAGACTTTTTAGAAGGGAAAACATTGACCAAAACTTCTGTCAAACAGAAGTTTTAGCCAGGGATGCTGTATTTAAAAAAAGTTTTTTTGTAAAAAAAAATTACTAGAGTATCGAATATAAAAATCCATTCACAATAGATAAGCTTCTGCAATATATTCCCAAAACCTAAGTTACTTGTTGGAAATGGAAATGGTACTATCAAGCAACTCATTACCCACATAAT
>BGZK01004248.1:0-15249 GCA_005406025.1 Eumeta japonica | reverse complement strand
AATAATAAAATTGTATATCATTACAGAATTTTATATTTTATTTGTTATAACAAAATGTCAATGACCGTCACATTTGATGTTTCTTATCTGAAATGCGTACCGTGACGCCCGAGATGTGATGCGACGTCCCTGATGTTATCTAATAAGAACATAATATAAAAATAAATAACTTAATAAGAAAGCACAGAACACAGACCTTATAAATCTTACATAATTAAAAGGAATTTAATAAAACTTGAAAGATAAATACAAAATATCATAAATACAACTATTAAATTATGAATACACGAGAAATATATTGCTACATTAAAAAAAAGCTCCTATTTTTTTTATAAACTTATTGTATCCATACGCTGTTTTTATTATCTCGATAAATAATATTGAAAGATCAAATCATCTGTAACGTATGAAGCTGTCTTATATTTTCGACAAGGGCTCTGAAAGTACTAAGAAAATTTGATAAAATCACATCTATAATAATAAAAATATGACTTCACAAGCGGTCGGATTCTTGAGACACTGACTTTCAGAGTATAGACGATCTATCCAGTGATGTCACCAAATACGGTACAATTTCATAGTGACTTGCGAATTTATTTTAGGTTCGTATAATGTAAGGAATTAATTTCAAGTCACTGTTACTATAGTTGTAGGTATTTATTAAAAATCAATAAGAATAATTTATAAAAAATAATTTGTGATAAACCCTTGCTGTATTGAATTTGGTTATAAAAATAGCCGGCTCGACCGATAAAATACCACAGTCTCACAGAATGCAGACGTGAAGTAACAGCTTTCACTGTTACTTTTATCCGGTAGATGAAAGTTCTTGCCCCTCCGTCTCCACCCCACTCTCCTCTCCGCCATCCTCGCTCACACTTCTATCACTTTTCTTTCCATTACCCTACTCGCATTCATCACCCTTAATTTACCTTTTCATCAGTCCACTCTTCCTTCCATCAGATAATCTATTCCCACACATAAGGCCGGTAACACACTGGTGACTCTCTGGAATTACATGTACATGAGCGACCATCTACTCTCTAATGGCTCCGCCTGCTCGTTTATCCTTCGACTTTGTTATGAAAAAATCAATTTTCTTGTAGAATAATTTATAAATTACTTAATTGAATTTCAAATCGAAAACATCTAAATCAATTCCCCGATAACCTCAGATATTAAAACAATAAACTTGTAACAAGTAAAGCAACGATCACATCACTATTGTCGGATATATCCGACATTGGCTTTAAGAGTATATAAGAAAATGGATAATTTGCATTGAAGGAAATCGGTTTTGTCAAGATATGTTTTCGGATTAAATTTAAGGTTAATTTATGTATTAGTAAAACCATTTTGTTTATTACAATCACATGCATTTTACTTTTTTTAAATTATGTGAAAATATATAATAAAAACTAGAGAGTAATTTGTCCGATATATCCGACACTGGCCTCTTTATCACAATTTTCTTTATTGGATATCCGACCATAGCCGTCAAAGGTTAAATTCAGAATCATGAAGCGCTTTTGCCCACGGATTCGTTTGCCTCCATTTAGTGGGCGCCAACCCTGGGTACAGCAATAGTGTAAAGATAGTATGAGGTATCACATCAAAATGCATACAAATTTCGTGTTTGTGCTGTTCACTGTTAAAGAATTCCACTATCTATTTTCTGACCCCATCGGCAGAATATCTAGGTGGTACTACATTATTGCATTGTCATCCGATTTACATATATCAATGCACAAGTTCAGTCTATCGCTTCCAGGGAGTTTCTGCCAAAATTCACTTGCAAGATTTTATTACAGAAAAAGATTATAAAGATATATTTGATGCGTTTGCCTTTGATGATTGCCATTGTTAAGATTAGTATTATTTAGATTAACCTATTACTTTAAATAAACAATTTTTATATATATATGCAGATTCATCCTATCATGCATTCATAATCTTTTTCAGAACAACTTTGCCAAAATAACTATAATAAAACTATATAATTGAAACACAAATATAAATACATAATATAGACATAATCAACAAGTGCGTGCGAAAATATTGTGCGCACACAATGAACCTAATTTCACCTGCGCTCAAAGCTACGACGTATTTTTCTGAAATTGTGTAGTCACCTACCAAATGACACTTAATGTTGTCATGATGTAAAGGTCATTGATGGTACGTACTATTAAATTAGTCCCTGATTATCTACATATGTCCCGTCCCATTCTATATCTAAACAAACAAGGCAAAATATCGCGTAAACGATATACAGCACGCACATTGGCCGAGTAGATCGTAGGCAGCAATATCACCTCTGCAAACTCCAACAATAAATTATTTTATTATTAGATAGCAAATAAAAGGTATTGTTATTTTAACCTTTCACGCCCACTGTACCCTCGTGGCGTCATCATAAAACCGACTGCTTATGAGAGTATGCAAAACGCTATGTAAAATCAATGTCTTCGATAAATTATTTGTATAGGAAATTCATGAGTTCTGTATTTTCCCTTTACAAACTTTCAACTTTTATTTCCTTACAAACCGGATCAACCCAGTGAACACAATTATGTCATATTGAGGTCAGAATGACGTCAGCTACATCATGATTTACGTAAGATAAAAGTCATATATGAGTCATATATGAATCATAATTTCCCACTTTCTGACGTAAGATTTTTACGTAAGATAAATGACGTTGATATGACCTCCAATTGACATCACTATGACTTAATTGACGTCAGATTGACATAACTCTGATGTCATAGAGAAGTAAAGTTGCTACCAAATGCTTATGAAAATATGACGTCCAGCTGACGTATTTGTTACTTAGCTGACATCAAGGTGACATAAATTTGCCATAAAATAGTGATGTAAAATGTCGTTTGAATGCTTACAGAATTTTGACGTACTGCAGATGTAATTATAATTTATTACCTGACATCTTGATGACATAACTTTGCTGTCATATTGTTGATAAGTGCTTTTAAATAATTAAAATAATGCGACTTTCACCTGACAAAGAATTATTCACATCATTAGGAAATTTACTTGCAACAAGAAGTTTATAAATATGAGTTAAAAATCAAACCTCATTTTGATTCAAAAAAAAAATTTATTTATTCTTATTTTTAGTCACAAATGCGCTTTTGATAATTAGGTTGAAAAAATAATATTTATTCTTTGAGTTTAAATAAACATACGAAACTTGAATTAAAGAATAATATTGCAATCTCAGTAATTTTATGACCTCTAGATAAAATTCCAAAACTGAAAATGACAATTACAGATTTTACTGCTATTATTATCAACTTCAAACATGAAAAATTGTATCAAAATTTTGATAGCACTTAAAATAGTTATAAATAAATTTTATCACTGAAAATGACAATTACAGATTTTGTGCTCTTAGTATCAATATCCACTATTAATTATTAAACATTTATATTGCTTTCAAAATTTTGTAATTGTCCATTTTCACTTTTTTAATACTTATAATACTTTTATAAATAATTAGGTATTAGTCTTTTGTTTACAAATTATACTATATAAATCCAAAAGTAAAAATGACAATTACAGTTTCTAGTGCATTGAATGCACTTTAGTAATAAAACTCTTAATAAAGTTGGCCATTGCTCTTTTTACTTTTGAATTGAGAATAGCACACATATCTCTAATTATTAATTAAGAGATTGTGCAAAGTCCAACTTAAAATTATAATTATATCTTTTAATGTTTAATTTTTTTGTTTCAAAATAGTAATAAAAAAAAATCCAAAAAGTGAAAATGGCAATTACAGATTCTAGTGCAGTCAATGCACTTAAACATTCACCATTATAACGATGTCTGTAATTGCCCATTCTCACTTTTAGATATTAAGTCAGCACACATTTGACAAATAATAAAATTTAATTCCCAGCTGGTGGGCTATTTCGTTCAGTAGCATCAGCATTAGTTTGCGCAGATGCCATTTTTTTCAACATTTGCTTCGGTTGGCTTCCCGCTCTTTGATTTCCAAGTCTGAACCAATTGGTACCAGCTTTACTAAATTCATTCTTATCAAATGATGGATATTTGTCAAAACAATTTCTAAAAAAATATTGTGTTAGTAATAGTAAATATTGAAAAGCAATAATTAATGCTTTGTAATTTAAATTTATCAAAAATCATTCCTTACTTTCACAAATCGCCACTACTTTTAGATTATTTACTTTGTACTTGGTAATTTTTCCTTCCCAGTATTATCCTTAGCAAAATTGTCAGTAAAAGTAAAAGCTAACGCTCTTTCAGTAAAATCTTTCCATTGATCCTCCAACTTGCTTGACTTTCCAGTCTAGATGAAAATTTAATAGATGGTAATGTCATTAAAATGAAGTGATAGATAAATGAAAAAGGAGTTAATATATCAACAGAAATATGTCAATTTCCTGTACTTAGTTGAACATCACTTGAAAAAATATTTCAGAAATCTTTTGCTAAATGAACTGATCAAAATATTTTGATCAATTTTGGTAAATCGAACTTTTCTAATAATTATTTTTCTATTAATACAAACAACTTTCTAGTATCTGGTAATTTTAGTACCATGAGATTTTGAAATATTACAAAGTATATTGCACAAAACACTTATTAATGATCACGATATAAATTAATACTAACAGAGTTAGAATTGCAGAAATATCTATTTTTGACTATAAAATAAATACTTAAAATTTTGTTGATCAATTCTTTCAATTCCTCGCTTAATCTTTCAATTAAAAGATGTATTTTTTTCAAAATTCATACAATTAGATTATTGTCTTGCAGCAGTCAGTACTTTTATTGATTTAAGTAATTTAATAATGTAATAAAAACAATAAATATTTTAAATGAGTTTTTCTCAAATGCTTGACTTCAAATAAATTTAATTTTGTTCAAGTTTAAAAATAAGTGCACATGTGCTGCAAAACAATGTGAAATATAAATAGTGCTGCAAATGTATGAAAATATTCTAAACGTCAAGATTACAATTTTTACTTCATCAAATAAAATTATCACTTACAAATTCATTTTCAAATGCAGTTGATGTCGCCTAACTTTTCTTCAAAAGCAATCACTGCATCTCTGGTATTAAGTTTCAAATATGTATCCACTTCTTCAGAAATAGCAGAATTTACTCTTGAATTACCATTATTAGAAACGCTTTGCTTTAAACCGTAACATCTACCACTAACTTTCTCAACAAACGAAGACAGCAATCTAATTTTTCTGAAATCATAAAATAATTATACCGTTAACATTTCATATAATAAAACAGTTTCACTAATTTAATTATTATTCATTCACTTTTCAATAATATCATAAATATTAGAGCTCTGTCTTCGAGCTAAAGTTTCGTTAACAGAATCATCCGAAGCTATCAGCTTCACTGAGACCTTCTTGACCGAATCAGAGCCTTGACATTTATTTTTTTTATGTGTGTCGGGTCTTGTTGAATTGCGAGAAAACTTGGCAGTGCAGGAACTAAAAATACAACTGAAATTTCGTTTATAACAAATTTTCGTGCAAGTTATTATGTACAACATTTTTAGTTGAAAAATATCTTGCTATTGTAATATTGATTGCCAATAATTTTACAAATGTCATCTCATTTTATCAATTTGTTAAATTAAAAGTAAAAATATCATTTTAAGTAAAAATACTTATTGAATAGATTAATTTATACCTTGATCACCTCTAACGAAGTCATCATCAGATCTCGAGATGATATTTGGTTTCTTCTTGAGATTCAAAGCACGGCGAACAGGAGAGCTTATTTTTCTACTTCTATATCCTCGCCCAACCATTTCTGCTGTCGATGAGTATTGAGAATCGCCTGCTGCTTTTCTTGCTGATTCTAGGGTCTCTACAATTATTATAAATAATATATAGATATATTTGTTTCAAGCTTATTTCAAATTTGATTAATTAATGATTAATAATCTATAGACATCTTTAAAATAAGCTAATTAAAAGAATATGATTTTAAAAACTAGAGTATTTTTCAAGCAAAGCATTTTCGAGATTATAAGAAATTTTAAGAAATCAATTTAATTTAAATATGTTATTTTTAATATTAATAAATAGATTACAAGGTTTAATAATTAACAGGAAGGTTAGTAGAAATCTGACGTGTTTTGTCAGTGGAAAATAAAACAAAAATATGCATGTAAATATCTGATAATTCGAGTATCATTAAAAATATTTATAATTACCACAAAATCTTATCACGTTAACTGCGCGAATAGGCCAATCTTTAGAGGGTCAACTCGATTTTTATTTTCTGGGTGAAATTTTTCTTTCCGCCCTGGCCACCGACATGAAGTTTTATCTTTGACAGCAAAGCTGTCATACAACAGCCAGTTTGAAGGGATTTCAGAGTATAGTTCAGATTCTATAAATTGAACTACAGCATAATCTTTCACTGTTTTTTACCCCTAAAAATAAAATGAATTAATATTTTTAAACATCAAAATTTTAGGTTAGTTTTTATTATTGTAATTGTTATTGATAATCGTTATGTATCAGTATAAATATACTTACGTTTTACTCATCTTTCAAGTATTTTCTTTTAAAATTAATTAGTTTTCGATTCCAAATATTTTTTCATATAACGGTTTGCAAATAAATAATAAGCCACGAGGTATACCGCCACTTGAATTGTTTATAAACGTGAGACCCACGCCGTGTGGATATATTAAATTTGAATTGGCATATCTTTATTGTAGGTGGAATTTATTTAATTATTAGCAAAATTCTTAAAATTTTTATGTCTGTTGGTTAAGATAATTGACACATTGAAAAATAATAAAAGAAAACTTATTAGTATTGCAAGTATAATAAGCAGAAATTTAATATAAGATTTAGGTATATATATATATATATATTAATAAAATAAAATAATTTTTTTGAGTTCCTTATAATATATATTATAAGGAACTCAAAAATCCAACATTTAAAACAGTTACAACAGATCTTGTAAAATCAAAATGTTTATATTTTTCATCTGTAAATAGTGATCATTTTTTACTGTACCATTATTACAATACAATAATTAATTTTGAATTAGTTTGTACCTTTTTATAATAACCCTGATCTTTTAAAGCTAAAAACATGTTCCATGTGTGAATTAAAGATGATTTGCGGTAAAGTAAAATTCAGACATCAAAGTCGAAAACCGTTTATTTTCATACTGTCATGACATTAATATTGTGTCAGTCGTACGTAAGAAAATGACCCAAATCTGATGCTGAAGTATGACGGTA
Organism: Eumeta japonica; assembly: GCA_005406025.1. Classification (NCBI taxonomy): domain Eukaryota; kingdom Metazoa; phylum Arthropoda; class Insecta; order Lepidoptera; family Psychidae; genus Eumeta; species Eumeta japonica. Next base: position 7,963 of record BGZK01004248.1, on the reverse strand, counting down.
TGATTATATCACATTTATGTCAGAGTATGACTTGTAATTTACGTCATTGTATGGTTTATTTCTTACGTAAATAATATATAAATTCATGACTTTGATGTGACATCACAGTATGATAGGAATAGGACGTAATATTTATGTCACAATTTTGACGTCACATAAAAGTCAAATTTTAAGTCAGTTCTATGTCATAATGATGTCATACTCTATGACGTCAAATGAAAGTCATCAATAAAGTCATTATTATGTCATATCTACATAAAAACTTTATGACCTCTATATGACCTATCTGTGACGTCATATGGATGTCATGTGTTCACTGGTAACTGTGTCATGTTTTCCCTAAACTGAAGAATACATTTTCTTGGGCGTAGTAAGACACTGTAATTCTAGATGTCTGCTAAAAGGTCACATCACCGCTTCCATCCATACACCAGAAGTTATTCATTATAGATAATTACTGCTATCCATGTGAAGTCGGGCGGGTCGCTACTAATAAAATAGAACATAATAATGTAAACCGACTTCGTGCAGTGTTCTAAATCAAGTAAACGTATAAATCAGTCAGTGGCGTAGGCCGCAATGAGGAATTCACCAATGTTACAGACGTGCAGGTTTCCAAATAGCACGAAAATAGTAAGTTGTACAAGTAAAATCGATAATGAGTTAAATAATTTCTATTCGGTAGCCGTAATTGTTACACAGAAGTTACAAATGTACATTTATAATATTTGACAATAAAAAAATATATTATGTGTGATATTCTGGACCTCATAATACTGACAAATAAAATGGATATTTCTATATCAGTTAATGGTATCGTATGAAAACAAAAATTCACTAATAATTGTCTAGCCCTATTTTATTCCTAAATATTCAGTTGAAATAAAGTTGTCGTTAGTTTAGCATTATTTTGTGAGTTTTGGCATGACTTTACGTTAATCCAAATAAAGTATTAATTAGGAAGAAAAATGATATAAATGCTAAAATGCAATGATAAAATGCATATAAACTTATTAAATTAGTGTACCTATATTTATCTCAATTTTTGCGAAAATGTAGAAAGCATTTTTGTAATCTAAAATTTATATGACTATAGTCATATTATTGTACAGGTCAAATAGAAACCGGCGTTGTTCACGTAATATTTTATCGAATAGTCTAGAATGGTCACCATCAATTTTAACAGCCGTAATAACAAGAAAATCAACTAATACGAAAACAGATGAAAAAAGGTTAACATAAAGTTCAACCATGAATATTAATATTTTCAAATGGTATCAAGCAGTAATTATATAGACAACGAATCTAAGATTTCTCATTTTGTGTAATTAATATAACAAGAATATAAACACACAAATTCATGTTTGCTTACTCTTATTTTTGCAAACATTCTAATATTTTTAAATTATATACAAGAATGTTACAAGAGATCTACAGTTTGAGGCTCAAAATTATGAATCCAAATTTGATTTAGACGTTACCTCTATTGGATCAGAGTTTGTAAACAGATTTATATCTCCCTTATTCATAGATAACCCTGCCTTCGTGCTTTCATCCTTAAGTGATATTATCATTTCCTCTAGGTGTTTTGGATTTTCTTCAAACAAAATTATGTCGTCTGCGAATCCGAGATGGTTCAGTTTTACCTCGTCCACGTTGACGCCAAACCTACTCCAGTTTTTTTACGAAAGATGCTTTCCAGTACGCCCGAGAAGAGCTTCGGAGAAAGGGAGTCCCCTGTCTTCTCTCTCGATTTTGAATTTTTTCCCCAGCGATGCTAGTTGTATTCTCGCATCGCTATTTAAGTACATGTTTTTTATAGTTTTGATATATATTGCAGCTATTCCTTGCTCTTTCAGACTTTCCCATATAGCTCCGTGGTTTATACTGTCTAAGGCCTTATATAGAGTAGTCAATAAATGCCATATACAGATTTTTGTTGTAATCTTTGTATTTTTCCAATATTTGTTGTACACTGTGTATATGATCTGGGGTGTAGAATTTTTATCTGAATCCGACTTGTTCGTGTGGTTAATTTTCGTCGAGATTTTTACTTATTCTTCCTTTAGATTACTTTGGAGAATATCTTATAGACATTTGATACTAGGCTTATAGGTCTATAGTTTCCTATATAATACTATACTATCCCTACAAAAAAGTCTCTATATTAAAAAATTAAAAAAACAACGATTATGCAAAATACCTATAATGTATCAGTGCGAGATGGAAGCTGGGCGAAGCGGATCACTGTCCGACCGCGCGTGCGCTGCGTACCCAGCTCCCCCACCATTAAGTAGTACTGCAGACGATAACTTGTACTTCTCAACTGTTCTAAGGCTATCAATGCATCATTTTTACATAGTTCTTCTAAGCTATTTTTCTCAGAAACGACTACTTCAATGACTCTGATTTCTTTGTTAAAATTGTTTTATAAGGGGTAGAGATTATGAATATTGGCAAAAAGATGCATGATCGGATCCATCCTATTTTCGTAGCATTTTAAAGTAATTACACTATGTTATTGGTTCTCAACAACAAATGACGCTACTTGATAGAAATAAGCAGATAAAATTCATAAGTAACAATTTCGGAAATTAATAGAAACAACTTTCCTATGGGAAGCTATCATTTTTCCATGGTAAACTTGAAAGACTCCGAGCAAAGCTCGGTTGCCCAGGTACTATTAGATAAACCTTGTTAATAACATTTGATTTCGCACCCCATCTTTTTTGGAATGGGGAAAGTATAAAGTCGGGAAATAATTTTTTTTGTATTTTATACAGTATGGAATAGACCATGTACCTTTCCGCAAGTATTGATAATCCCCGGAATATGGGTCAATTTCGGATTTGTTCATCTATTTTGATTTTGCCTATAGAATAGGATATGTAGATCAATCTTTGATTTCATTTTTACCGACCTTTATGTATTTTGCGACAACCATGTATATGGTTTTATGGAAACAAAACCTAGCTTATAACTATCGCACCACGTCAACTTAAGACAAATTACTAAATACCTCGTTGATCGAAATCTGTCGAGCCGTTGGAATGTTTCGAGATTTTAAAGAATTTTATACACATATTACTATTTAATTAATACGACGGAGTTTTTGAGCGTCGGTCAAATTATGAGGTATCCGCCGAATACAAAGCTTCCTGACCGCTAAACGTTCATGAAAAATTTTGTGCACTTATACCGAGGCCCAAGCTTGTCCGAATCTGCTAGTTGGTCACCCTTTTGTCGGTCTTTATCATGGGCCGCACGGCCCTGATGTTGTCTTTGCTCGTCGCCGTAGAAGGACGTCCCTCACGCAGATCGTCAGCCAGTTTGATGTGACCACGTTCGAACTACATAAACCAGTTAATTTTTTGTTGGTATAAGTATAAATGACTACGAAATTCATAGAATAATCACTGCATTATTGTTAACTCGCGCCAAATTCATGTTTACGGTACACAAACAATTATTTTTGCCGCCAATTCGTAAAACAAATGACAAATGAATACAATATACTTATTAAGATTGGCAAAGATTTCCATTTTTTTAATTTAAATATGGTTTATTATTTTACAGCTTCTAAGTGGCTAAATGTAAAATTTTAAGTGAGACCTGCGTGGGTGAGTAAAGTGTCGGATATAGAGAAATGATAGTTTTGTATATAATTTAAATTAAAAACATGATACCTTATATTTTTAGGTTGTTTGTATGGAAAAAAAATTCAAATTGATGCTTTCGGTAAGAGTTTTTATCTTTACATATTAGATAACTCATATTGTATGTCCTTTTCACGCGAGAACCACGTATCCGATTTACATTTTTTTTTAATTCATGACTATGTAATCTGGCTAGGTTAAAGTTACAAAAGTGGTAATTTATACTACTAAATGCAAAATTAATTACATTATATTGCAGGATATCGTTTTGTATGATGTTACAAAAAAAAAATAGAAGGCACTTATAATTTATTGTCAGTCACCCATTTTCATGCTAAAATGTGTCGTCACGTCGGTAAGTAGTTTTGTAGTTTTGCAAAACACTTTCCACTAAAAGTGATAGATACTAATAATGACAAATGGTTTACTTTTTTTACTAAAAAAACATTTATTACGTCTTTCCCTGTCCGTGTTTTTATAAAAAAAAAAACTCATTGATCAGCTGAACCTGACAACTTTTTATTCCAAGATGACACTCTTAACCATAGAGCTACATAGATAGCAATAATGTACCTATTCGCACAAAATTTCTAAATTTATTAATATAACAATTTTGCAGCATTACTTTGTTGTATTTGGTGAATATTTCACTGTCCTCGATAATACACAAAACAATTGATCAAGTCCACGGCTACACATTAAAAGTTAAAAGTTTCATTTAGACGAAATTGGTACTATGGTAATTCTACTTGTGCGAACATACAAATTTCCCAAACATGGTTACGAAAACCGATAAATAGTCTGGAGATTGACTTAACATTTTGCATTTAATAACGTTGCATTTAAATACGTTCGTTACGCCTACCATTAATTTTCTCCGATTTTGTCCACAAATTTGTACCATTGAACTGAATTGATTTTTGGAATCGATCTAAGAGTACGCTACTAGATCGATTCCAAAAATTCATTCAGTCATAGAAAAGTACACTATTGCCGCATATTTCCTTTTGATACCAGCATTTTCTCCGGTTTTGTATAAATTTGGGAACGGGACAAAAATTGATAATGGGGCCTTCGTCCACACTGAGTATGGAATCGGCATTAGAATGAAGAGCGTAACTGGAATCGAAATCAGAAACAGCATCGGGATCAGAATTGAAAACGAAAGCAAGATTAAAATTGACAGGAACATCGTGATCGATATAAAATATAATGGAAACACGTTCTACATTTAGGCAAAGCTGCTGACAGAAACTTATTTTACATATAAAATATCATGTGGAATAAAATTTTCCAAGTGAATAATGATTAAATAACTCAATACGGCAGCAAAGTAAATTGTAAACTCTTAAGTCGTCAAAATGCTGATAGTCAAAAAGAAAAAAACAAAAACGTGATCTAACTTCCAAAATAAATAGTTGCACTGCAATCACGAAAAGAAGTGTCATAGAGACAAAAAAGTTTTTACTTTTACCTATGTTACCTATGTAAAAATGATACTTTTTAATTCCTAGATGGTTTTACATATTACAAACCTTTGCGTCATACAAATAAATAAATATATACCCTACTAAAAGGATGTTTTATTTACGATAAGCAAAAATTGTTTGAATTTATAATAAATGAGATCCATTTAATAGTTTTCTTTATTTACTATTAACAAAATATTAATAAATTAAATATCAAAGATATGTAGATCCACTTACCCTAATGTACTGTTTCAAACTTTTGTAGGTCCCTGAATTATTTTCGACATTATAAAATTAATGGCGATATGAAAGCATTAAACTTTAATTTAATGCTTTAATATCGTGCTAATTTTTAAGCTAACTTTAATTAAGTGCTACTCATAGCTTTGTCCAATAGATAGGAAAGGTAAATTAACGGTAAGCCGTTCTCTTGAATTTATGAAGTCTCAGATTGTGGTATCCCGTTTTCGTATTGATAGTGACACTTCATTGAGGAGCATTCAAAACATTCTCTAGGCAGTCTTAAAAAGTTTCTCAAATCAACGGGTTCCAAATGTCTCATCGCTTTCGTGTGACTCAATTCATGACATTTCATGAACCATTTCTTGACCCCGGTCTTCCCTTTTCGTCTCTGACTCGGTCCCACCGTAGAAAGTGCCAGAGTAATTCCTATTCTTTGATGTTTTGAGACCGTCGGTGGCGTCTTAATCGGCAAGCGCTTTGCTACACAGTCGGATCCGCACTCTCTCACAGAGTGGCAGCAGTAGCAGATACGTGCGTAAAGTAGCAGCCGATTTCACCCCCCCCCTCCCCTTATTCTTATTCTTTTTTTCACGTTATATAATATATACTCAGATTTACTTTAAATAATAAATAATGAAGCACTGAAAAGTATGTTTTTAAAAATAAATACCTGGAAAGCTCCGGTATGGCTGTGATCTCTACAAATTGTCGTCGCTATAGGGCGATGAGTGGTGGCGACGTGCCAGCCAATCGTTTTACTGCGAGTGCCTTATTGGTTGCTCCCTATTTTGAATCTGTGATATTCTGCTAAGTATATGTTACAAATGACATAGGTAAAAGGCATAATACCGAATTCGAGAAAGTAATTTTGCAAATAACGTAATAATTTTAATGATAAAATTGGTTACTGTGAGTGAACCGTAGGAAATAGACATATGTTAGCGCGGGCTTTTCTTTAGATTTTTGATGAACTACGATTCTTTGGTACATTTTTTAAAATGTATTTCTTAAAGTTTAGCCAGCGTAAGGCAGGTAAGCGCCCCAAACTTTTTAAAAACTTAATTAAATAAACATTGAATTTCCTCTACTACACAAAAATTTAATTAGAAAATAATGTACATATAAAATATTAAAAAAAAATCTAAACGTCAGTAATAACCGTATCAAAATCCATTCTGTTGTTTAAAAGAAGTGAGCGGAGAAACAGACACGACATGGGTATAGCGACTTTGTTTTATATTATTTAGAGATTAAAACTACTTTGTAGAGATTAAAACAACATAATTTTGACATTAGAAAATTCTAACTACGACCTTAAAGATTTTCAAAGTAAAACTTCTTTAAGCACAACTTGAGAGAAACAGATATTTTTTAAACGGAAATGACACTTCAAAAAGTCAAAATTTCCTTTAAACTGTTTACGCATTTAAAATTTGAATTTCAATTTCGTCAAATATTGAAATTTAAATTGGGCAATATTCAAAAACGGCAATTTTAATGTAAACCTCTAATACGTTTAGTAATACTACATTATTAATAACTAACTATGCCCACATCTTTTAACAAATGTCAAAATTATATCATTATTTCCTTTATTTTTTTATATCCAGCGGTCACTTAAAGTTACGAACTTGGTTTTTTACTATTAAACTCTAAAATGACCTATTGATTTTTAGTCTGGTTGTAACATCTGCCAAAACACTAAATAAAACATTTATTTCACTCCCCTATGAAGGTTACAGCAATGTCCATATTACTTTACGGGTTTGGAACTGACAAACAAATGGTGGTACACGACTTATTTCAAATTCTTCATTTGACAACACTACTATCTGTGATACGACATAAATTTGTTCTATACATTTTTGATCGAGAGCGCATAGAAACTAAATGTGTTCTATGAGTGGGCATGAACAGTTTATACAACAAAATAGTTGATTTTTTCCGCGATTCAGAGGAGTCCCCAGGAGTAAAAGTTATTCATATTGACGGACACTTTGTAGTTTAAAGGTTATCGAATGTTTTCCATGGACCTAGTACTTGTACATTTGTTCGGATATCACACTTAGCTTAGCACAACGAAACAAGATACGCCACTAAACAGCTTGACGTGCACTTGACCTTACTTTCAGTTTTTAAAAATTAGACAAAGTATCAAATATATTTTTTTAGAAGTTCGAGTTGTTAACTATACTCAGGGTTAACAACTGATGTTTTTGGCCAATATATGGCAGCAGAAATGCGTGCTCTGCCGGAAAATATGAGAAAAATTTGAAAAAAAAACGATGCGATTTTTCAGACTGCAATGGGTTAAATAAATTTCAGTTCAGATGTTGTTACCGATCCCGTGTATCCATTATAATATTAAATGCAAGTAATGAGAGTACAATATCAAATGAACAATTAACTGATTGTCCATCTCAACCAATATTGCTTAATGAATCTATTCTAACTACATATACCAATATTATGAACAATTCGTTTATAAATGCATAAACAATAAAAACATTGTAAATTTATCAAAAAAATGGTTTACAGTTGTTTTTATTCAAGTAATTATTTTTATTCTACTAAAAATCTCTACGACATAAGTTC
>BGZK01004247.1:0-15251 GCA_005406025.1 Eumeta japonica | reverse complement strand
CTAATAAATTTTGTATGAACTGTCAAAATACTGAAAATATTAAAAGTTAAATTTTAAATGATGTGACACCACTGTTGGTGTTTCCTGATTTTTACATTTGTTTGTTTGTTTGTAGATATTTGAGGTAGGTGTTAAATAAATTAAATAATTATTTATTAAAACCAAAAGGTGTGTGTATCAAACAATGTATGGAAAATTAATCAACTTGTCGATGTAGGAAAAAGAAATAAATAAATTTTTATAAAACGAAATTCTAAATGTGATATCATCTACATATCTATGTATGTATTATACAGTAGAAAGACTTTTATTAATTTAATAAAAACAGACAACAAATGGTTTCAGTTGCGAATCTTTAGCATGAATCATATTAAATATGGTCATATTATCACTTTTTATTTATTGTTTTTTTTTTTCTCTTTTGCAATGAGTGATATTAAGCTGCACATAATTTTTAAGACATTTCAAGCTTTTCAAATTTTGCTTTTGGTATTTGATTTATTTGATATAATTTTCTGCAACGAAGACACACAATTTTGTTGTGTGATATCGACCGACTGCGCCAGTTTCTCGTTTTGTATAAACAGAATTTAAATATTTTTTCTTTTATTCTGCTAAATTCGAATAAAACACAATTTTAGTAGTTTTGTGTCTTTATTTCCAGATTGAGGTCTTAAGACTAAATTTTACAAATTCTTAATTTTATATTTTGTGTTTCTTTATACATATTTTTGTTTTGTCATCAATTGAAGCAAGTCGATGACTTTGATTGATTTTTTATTTTAAAGCAAACGGATGAAGAAAAAAAATATTAATTTATTGATGGTTAAGCAAATTTGTTTATTTGTAAGAAATGTGACAAAGTGTTTGACTTTGTTTTAAGTTTATTTTGTATATTTAGATATTATTGAGTTTATGTCTACGAGGGTTGGTTGAGTATGTTGAGTATTACATACGTAACTCGTGGTTGCTGTAGCCAACATCAGGATAGTCAAAGCTCGCTCATATATACATATGTACAGTTACTAATAGAAGTATGCATAGATTTCATATGTGCTAATTAATTATTTATGAAAATGATAAAATTACAGTTCTTTTAAATTTAAAATTTATATTTATTTTAATTTTATTAATATTGTTGTAACTCAAAAATAATGGTTATTCACCTAACAAATTATGAACTTTACAACTGTTAGAAAAGTCTAGACACAAACATATTTACTTGGTAATTTATGGCGTTATTTAACCTCTTTTGCATAAAAGTGAACCCATTCCATAATGACTTTGTTGGGATTTATTTGGTTTTTTCAACACAGTTTTGGTGCTATAACACATTTCAAGGATATCGATTATAGTAATTTTATTCTTGTACTTATCTCATTTTAAAACATCATCCTTTCCTACCCTTAGAAGAAAAAATTCATACTATTGTGAAAATTTTGAATAAAAAACTTTAAACTAGCATTGAATCGCATAATATATTGGCAGAGTAAACTAATGATCATACTGGACGGGCAAAGAATTTTAATAATAAATTGTCATACAAAGTATCTCTATATGGAAATAACTGAATCATGACATTTACTAGTGGTCAAGGTAATGAACTTGCAAAAAATGCAGTGCTAAAGGTGCCATTAATTTTGCAGTTACTGTTGACCACAAAAATTTAAAGTAACATATCCATAACTCTCTACTCTAAAAGGATAAGAAAAATATACTTAATACGTCTCCTTTTATCAGGCCAACATATATATAGTACATAGAGAAATAAATATTTAAATGACTATATGATTGACTATTGAAGTAATACAATCAGAATTAATCATAAGGACATACTAGTTTAATAGCTTTACTACTCAACATTCTTGAAATTTTTTAATGCTCAACAGAGCAATACTCTATATTTTCCAACAATTGTATGTTTTATTTATTCTATTTTTTAATCCTATATATCTCTCAAGTATATAAGCTCTTTTAAGTTCACTAAATCATCTAAATTGGGTAATAAAATATGAACAATTTGGTACAAAAGAATGTTCAAAAGGTTTGAAGAAAAACTAGTGACATCTATCGTTAGCTAGTTCTAATAACTAAATTCTATTATTGGTAGATGTCTTTGCTATGTCCAACAACTTGCGCTACTCACCGCCAAACATACACAACTATTTGCTAGTCGACACACAGCTCGCATGCTTTCGTCATGATTTTTATAGGAGATAACGATACGTGATTTGACCAATCCGATACAGATATCGATACTTAAAATAAATATCGCCGATACCGATTCCGATGCCGATATGTTTATTGAAATTGAGCTCAAGTAAAATTAGCAAAACTCAAGTAGTATAATTCTTCTATTATACAAAATAACAGTGGTTATTAATAAGCTATTCAAATCATTAAATTTTTACTAATATATTTCAGCTTTAAAATTCAGATTTTCAATCCTCAAAACGTCTGCAATATTTATGATTTTGTAAAATAAAAAGATAGCATTCAGCTTAGATTGACTCAAGGTTTAAAATTGATATTAAAAGATTTGCTCCACAAGTAGCAACAGAGAACTTCGTTTTCGTGTCTATTGACGAGCTGAGTAGCATCAGCGAAATGTCGGCGGCATATAGACATGCAAAAGCAACTAAAGTGTCTTTTTACCGAAAATAATAAATTTCAAATAAAATTACTTAAGGGTGAATAAATCATTTTTGAATTTATGTATGTAAATATTTATTTTTAAATTGAACTACCTTTAAACAAATAAATATATAAAAAATCACTAACATAATGCCAGTCATAAAATGACAATCAAATTTTTCTTTGACTTTTTTGCAAAAATTGAAATTTTTATAGATTTTTTTTGATGTTGATATAAAATTTATTTAAAGCTATTAAATAAATCAAAATGACAGTGTACAGAAGACTAAAAAAAAGAAAAAAATAGAGAATAGAGGATTAAGTATCACATATATAAACACATTTACAAGCATCTGTATATTGTTATATACATTAGGGTGGATCAATAATGTATAGAAAATAAATGTAGTTAAAATTTAATAGCATAAGCATAAAGTTTTCTTACAATGATTTTTTCAAAGATTTATGTTGACAACAGTTTTAATGGAGGTTTTGAGGCCGTGTAGCTACGCCTTCGTAAACATTTTCCATTTAACAGCTGGTAGTCGGTAGCTTGCTGTATCGTATGTTTTCAATGCTTAACATTTAACTGTTACCGGCAGTTGGTGTGCTGATGTTATTTTTTTAATGTGACTACGATATCGACTATTGGAATACGGAAGATTATTTTTAAATTCATGGCACATAAGCCAGTAATTAAGGCAACGCTTGTACTGTTTGTTTATATTATTATGTTATATTACTAAGCTTGTCACGTACGTTTATTTGTAATATAATTCCAAAGTTCAACATTTTTAATGATTTTCTAAAAAAAATTAAAATTTTTCGTCAATTCATCTTTTATAAGAAAATGCATCAAAATAATATTTTTGACAAACAAAATCCTCAAATCTGGCAACTTTTAACTGCTGACGACATATCGACTGGCTACAAATCGGTTGTCGCTATGAGTCTGTTTCTTTAGAGCAAATTTTTTCAAAGAGGTGTAAACTGGTGTAAAAAAGTACCTTCTAAAAAATCGTTTGTGAATTTCTTAATTAAACAAGTAATCGGTATTTTAATATGTCTTATTTTGCTTTAGTTTTTAATTTATTCTTGTTGATATACGTATTTATGCATAATATTCATATGTATATGATTAACTCTTTTATCGACCTCGTTTTTGCGATTAACATCATTTCATGTTTTTCTATAATTTAACACAAACACTTAATTTAATTTTAAAATCTTAATTAATACTGAGTTAATGTTTTATTCAAACTGCCATAAATCAAAACTGTATAATGAAATATTGTTACGAGTTGTTCATTATTTTTTATTTTGGTTTATTTTTGTTTGTATTACTTTAAACACGAAAGCCTACAAATAATCTTTGCAAAACTTGTATAAATGCAGCTCAGCGAGCAAAATTAAAATAAGTGTAAAAAAGAAAGAACAGTAAAAATGCAATAAAAACAAGCAAGAGATTGAAATATTTGAAGGTAAAACCATAAATTTTCCAAACATAAAAGAGGTGGAGGTTTTAGATTTCAACAGAATAATATAAAAATCAAAGAAATAACTAACTGAAATTGTAAGATTTATCTTAAAATATAAATCTTATCAAAATGGTGGGGGGAAAAACAAACAAACTGGAAAAGAAATTACTTTGAATTTTAAATCTACTGCAGGGAGTAAAATTTATATATTTTTCTCACTTGCATTGCGTGTTTTCAAATAATTTTCCCTTTTTTTTATTAAAGAGCTTAAACTATAACTTTTTATTATATTTTGCTGTGTCTTCCTTAGTGTGGCTACGCTTTATGGTTAGTATGAATTGAATTAAATGCTGAAAAGAGAATTAAAAGATTACCAAGAATTTTAACTATTGAATCACAAAACAAAATAAAATCGCATACTCAAAATTATTATAACTGTTTTGAAATATTTAAGTTTATTTTAAAATAAACTACAGAGTGTTTCACTTATTTTTTTTTTTTCAAAATTTTAGCTTGGTTATTTACACGGCGGTTGGTTACACGATCAAGTTTTATTTATCAATTTTTAATACACTCTCATTTTTCACTAATACACTCACAATTTCAAAAATTGATGCGAACTTGTCGACAATTTTTCTGTGCATAGTAGTATATCAAGTCACCATTAAGAAAACAGCTGGCACCAGTTTTTGCTGTCTTTTTTTTTTAAATAAATAATAAAAAAAAGTGATAAACATAAATAAAAACACTAATAAAAATGTTTGTGAACCAAAATAATAAATATAATTATATGCTTTGATTCATACAATTATATAGTAACTACTAAGTTCTGTGGAACTGAAGCCTGCATCATATCGACGAAATCACTTAAAAATTTAGTCATATGATTCCTTCGTGACGTCATCTTGATACAAAATTGATATAAGATTGAGTGCAGCCTATATCACAGCTATCAATTTTTGTGAACTTTGACAAGCAATATGTGTAAAAATCTTGATAGCAAAACTTGGTCGTGTAACTGCAGTGTTACTAAAGCACGAAACACATTGGTTACTGCAAATTACCGACCACCAGCTGTCAAAATCGAAATACACACGTTCTTATGGTAGTTGTCACTTCTCTGAGGCAATATGACCACGTTTTATAATTAGCATGAATGGTAATTAAATTTTGAAAAGAAAACTTAAACATTTGGAAGTATATTAAGTGTTTAACTACAAAGCAAAGTAAAATAAGCCTTTTCGAATATTCAGATTTTGTTTTAAATAAGCTACAGGGTGTTTCAATTTTTTAACTTCTTCTAATTGTTAATTAGCTTTTGTTTGGTTACTTATTAAAGCAAGAAACGCATTTGTTGCCGCTAACCTAACGACTACTAATTGTCAAAATTAAAATACACGAGTTCTTATGGTAATTGTTATTACAACGAAGGCGTAGCTACACAGCAATACAACTACGTTTTACGATTAGCAAGAATAAGAGATACATGTTGCAGAGAAAAGTTAAGCATTTTAAAGTATATTAACTGTTTAACTACAAAGCAAAGAAAAAATGGTCCTTTTCAAATGTTCAGATTTTGTTTTTAAATAAACGACAGGGTGTTTCACTTAGGTTTTCTAATTGCTTATTAAATATGCAACTTATTAAAAGGTCAAAATTAAAATATACGCATTCTTATGGTAATATCATTTCAACGAGGGCGTAGCTACACGAAAATACGACCGCTATTTTGGTGACAAACAGTTTAGTGATTTTAATGTAATAAAACTACTAAACAAATGTTGTTTTAAGTAGTTTTGTGTAAATACAGGTTATTCAAAATGTGTTAAAAAAGTTTGTTTTGTGTGATTTTGGTTAGTAGCTGCCGCTTCCGAATTAATTATGTAGCTGACTCTGGCTACAATGCAGTCAGGGTAGGCAGTTGTTCTGCCTTCAAACACAAATTTGTTATGTTGAAAACCATTAGCTTTTTTTCACTACCTTTTGTGACATAATTTATTATTTTAAACTTTGTTATTTATTTAACAAAAAACATATATCCTAAAATATTATAAAATATATAAATTTTTATGTTTGAATATAAAAACATTTTATGGCGGAAACAATTAAAAACTGTATAAATTTAAATCAAGGAAAATTTATAGCCCAATTAAAATGAATGTAGTTTATGTTAGTTTAGGTTACTTTGTTATTTGATTATGGATAATATCACTATAAATCAAATAATTAAGTTATAGTTATTATGCAAAAGTATTTTATTTCAAAAACAAATTGATATATTTTAATGAACACAAATATAAAAGTTTTAACATTTTATGAGTTAAGCAAGTTGGTTATTCAAATGTTTTAGTTTATTATAGCTAAATATGTATTAATTTAAAAGTTTTTTCTATATGTTTATTGGAAAATAATGAAGTGAATAAAATTTGCTGTTCATGTAATGTAGTATTTTTTTTCTTTTATGTAATAACATTTCATGGCAGTGTTCGTGTTCTCATTTCTTTCCCACTTTCATTATTTTAATTTATATTTTGTTGTTGTTTGTTTTTTATATAACAAACACTAAACTGCAAAACTTTTTGTTTGTCTGCAGAAACACCCAGAGCCTGCGGCAGGAAACGAACCTGCAACCTCGTGACTGTTAAGCAGGTGCTCTATTCACTCAGCCATCGAGGCGCTCGATATAATAATATATATATTGATCAGAAAACAATATATATATAAAGATAAAACAAACACAGGTTTGGAGAGATTTCCCCCAGTCTCTTGTTACCAATTCAAATCTCGGGGAGGGCTCAGCTTTTCCCTGAAGGTTTAGTTGGTTAATTATGCAATAGCTTTCCACGACTTTGAACCCCAAAGCAGAACGTCAAGGCATTGAAACTCACCAAGACTTAATCTGTCGCTGGAGAAGACACATTCCACACAACAATCTACATGGGCACCGGCTGCAATTGTAGCCAGCTACATTAAACTCTCAAAGTTAATCGTTCGGCGCATTTGACACGAGGAGCAATTACAATTGTAGCTAGCTATGTGTAGCTGAAAAATCGGCTATATAATTATTTTAGATAAGGCAGCTACATCATTGAAATTCTCCAAAAACAAAACTTTTTTTACATCGTTACAATTATTATTTAAGTATAAACTTTATTTACACAAGAATCAATGATTATTTAACACTTTTTATTGCATTCAAATAGCTAAACTGTTTTAGCTTAACATAAAAAATTGCAATTAAATCTCGATTGATAAAAATTGCAACGTTGTTCATGCTGCCATGTAGCTACGCCCTCGTCTAAATGATATATACTAAAAGAATGCATGTAATTTATTTTTGACAGCTGGTAGTTGGTAGCTTGCTGTATCGAATTTGCTTAATGCTTTATTATTATGCGAATTTCATTGAAATTTTCTAACTGGTATCTAAACTAGTAAAGGCGGTAGAGTGTTGGCAAAAGCACAAATCAATTTCATTTAATAACGGTTGTCTTCATATAATATTTTCAAGTTTATTCAGCACTTATTTGACAGGTAGCTTAGAAATTTGTCAAAGCTCAATAAACCTACAATATTTTATGAATACAGGCTTAAGTATATATTTCAATATAAAAGAAATTGGAAAAAATTTGATTAGAAACTTTAAATATATAAAATAAAAATTTATCAGAACAATTTTGTTTCAAAAACTTTTAAAGCTTAGAATACCGAAAGTTTATGAGTAGCAAGGTCTAGAAATAATTATACGAAAATTAAAATTACACGATGCTGACATAAATTATCTTTATAACCAGTTTGTTTATCATAACTTCCTTTTCTATTCTTCGTCATCATCACTGGGTATACTTTTAATATAATTTGTGATTTTACTTTTTTATGTCATTTGAGAAAAGTTGTATCTATAACTTAAATTTTCACACGATCGGTTTTAAAAAATCGTTAGTTTATTTGTAACCTACATAAATTATAAATACTTGCGGCTCTTTGAAGCAAAAGGTATCTCATGACTATTGTTTTTTGTGCATCATTATATGAATTATACCTTCAAAGATATTAAATGTGTCTTATTATTTTCTCATATGTCAACATAAATATTCTTTATAAATTTATAATCACATTTCAGATCTTTAACGAAAATTAATTCTTCTTTCGTTTCGTTTGTTACTTGTTTATTCTTTGAAAATACAAGATATATTTAACTACTGTTTAGATACACAAGCACATTCTGTTCAAAAAAAGTAACCCAGCAAATTTTGTAAACATCTTTAATAAAATAGCAGAGCAAACATTTTGATTATAAATTTTATGTAATAAGGAACCAAAACTTTGATTAGCTTAACAGTTTACGATAGACAGTGAGCTATCGAGTGCTAGAATACCAACATGAAAATGTTTAAAAATTCGACTCGATATTGATTACGATGCTTGAATAGCATTTTTACACTTACTGACATCTTAGAAGAATGCAAGGAAGATGTTGAAAACATGAAACAGTCGTTTAAGGTAGAGGTCCATACGTTCCGTTTCACGCGTTATGCCTTCTAAGCAACATGTCAAAAAAGTAGAATCAGTGTAATTGTATGTGATAAGTTACATTGCACATAGCGCAGAACGCGTAATCGCATACAACGCAAAAGTAAGTTTCCATTTCTACTTTTGTACGCGTCACAAACACCATGAATAATAATCAGCTGTTCTTGAAAGCCAAAGATGGTAAATAATATTGTGCTTGCCGCGTTATCGATAAATATGATAGTGTGGTGGATAATGTTTTTCAATTTTTTATCATACACTTTTAATGCAAAAAACTTAATGTAAATATTTGAACGTTTTCAAGAAAAATATGAGATTTAATTCACTTTTACCACTTTTCTATCAGGAACAAATTTTGCAATTGAGTTATCGATTAGTTTTACGTATTGAGTATCATCTCTGTTATATGTGCACATTGAAACAACAAAATGGATGAAAATTTAATCAACGAAGTTAAAAATCATGAGCTGCTCTATAATAAAAGCTCAATTATATAGAAATAAACAAAAAAGAGCAGAAGCGTGGATACAATAAGCAAACAATTGAATTTGCCAGGTTAGTAAACATTTTTAACATCTTAGAGTTATGTATATGTGACACAGCTGATCAAAACAAAAAAATCAAAAAACGCAGTGCATGTAACTTTAAAGTTAACAAAGTATAGAACGAGTGAAAAGTATGAAACGCGTATAAAGCAAAACGCGTGAAACGGATCATGGACCTCTGCCTTACATTAGTAACATCTAATATCTACCATCAACTCAACTAGCATATAAATATATATATATATATACATGTATATGTACATTATGAACATTGTCAAAACAGATGATGTTTTAATGGTTAGTTCTCCAGTTTTTATTTTTTTTTTTTTGATGTTAACGTTTTATTATTTTTTTTACTTTTTTCACAAAATGTCATCTTACTAGTGACGATAAAAAATTATCGAAAATATTTGTAATTTTTCTAGTGATGACACTGAAATAAATGAGAGATATTAAGGGAAAACAATGAGCTATAGCCTTTTACACTTATTCACATCTTAGAGGAACGCATGGAAGATGTGAAAATGAAAAAATGTGTTTACATTTCTAACATCTTTCATCTGTCAAAATAAAAATTTGCACGCATTTGAGCAAATAAAAGTTTAATGAACAAAATTTTAATGGAATTTCAAAACCTGTAATAACTGGCTAATTATTGCTCTTGATGAGCAAAATCAACTGATGCAACAACGCAGAAATTCTTGAAATAATCCTAGAAGAAAAGATGGCGCAGATATTTTATTTTATTCACAACAAATTTTGGGACCGCGCAGTATATGGGCATTTGTGGTACTTTTTGTAATTTATATTGTTTTAGATGAAAAAAATATAAATAATAAAACTTTAGAATCGCTACGGGCTTTGGGAGAAAGATATCCCAAACGGTAGTCCAGAATTCTTTGAGATAGAGCTACGGGTTTTTTTTCATTGCTAGTAGACTACCGCTGACCACTGTATACGCTTATGTTTCTTCTTTGTTTTTAAAACAAATAAATTCAAATTTACTTTACATTGTTCTGACCGCTATTTTGAATTTTTGACACTTGTATTTTTCTTAGTGATGGTATGTGTTTTCTGACAGATTTATTTAAATTTTCTAGTGATGACACCAAAATTATCGAAAGATGTAAGATGGAACAAAATGAGAAAGAATCATCTTTACAAGATGAAGAAAGATGTAGATTTTTAGCCCTGTGTATTTCTTATGGGGAGATGTTATCATCTTGTCAAATTGATGAAAGATGTGAGTAAGTGTAAAAAGGCTATTAAGAACATTTATTTTCGGAATGTATAATTAACATGGACGGATGTCAACTTCAACATCTTCTCAAATTGATGGTAGATGTTAGATGTGAGTAAGTGCTATAAGAAAAATCTATATTGGAACTATTTTCCTTGCTTAAAAGATAGAAGATTAGTTAATAAGTAATTTGAGATATTTTAAAAATTTTGTTGTGTTATTTAACTCAATCAAGGTTTAATACCTTGATTCAAACAGCAACAAACATACGCTGATTAGGGGAAACGAGTTTTTTTTAAGGCAACAGTTTTTTGTTTCAGCCTCATCTCAAGCATGCATGAATAACCCTGTTGGTTTCATTTGTTTTTGCAATTCGTTTAAGTCTTTCATAAATATTTTTGCCCCCAACTCTGGTTGTTTCTCTTTGCTAAAGTTATAAAATCACATAAAATAAAAAGGAAATCATCCGACATTTAATGGCCAACATAAATTGTAATATTAAATCGAGCTGTCATGTTGTTGGTCGTTTATGCTTCTTCATAAAACTACTACTGTTTTCAGATACATTTAGGAACACAAAATTGTGTTGATAACAAAAAAAAAAAAAAAAAAAAGCTGAAAGAAAACAAAAGAAGTAACCAACCTAACGAATGAATAACTTGCATATTTTATTATCATCTTACTAAATGAATTTGTTTCTCAATGGCGTTCGTTTGTAATCTGTATTGCACAAGTCGGCAAATCAAAAGAAAAAACACACATACACTTGAAAAAAAGTTTGTAAATTCTCAAGTAGAGATGAAGGTGTCATAAGTGTAAGTTATAGAGATTCAACAGAAAATGTGCTAAAGACTTAATGTCGATTCCATTCTGACATACATGGCGCACTAATGCTGCCTTAACTGGGTTTGTGCTCCATTCTGGCAAAACATGCAAGTTTTACATGTTTGTAAGGCAATTGTAGAATTAGCATATAGTGAAAATTGTGCAAAATTTTGAAGAGGTATCATTGTATTTAAAGATATATTAAAAATACTTGAATAGGTTTTAAAAGCAAAAAAATAGGTTACAAAATCGACAAACTTTTGAAAAGAACAAATTCGATGAGAAGCACGAAAATTCGTGAAAATTTGTATAGCTAAGAAAGAGATTTTCAATTATTTATAAATTGATAAGCAGTTATAACAAAACAACTGATCTAAGAAACAAAAAAAAAAATTGCGAATGCGATGAAGAAGCACGAAAATTCATGCAAAATTTTGCTTAACTAAGAAAGAGATTTTAAATTATTTATAAATCTGTTATTCGATTCGAAACCCAAGCAAAGAATTTTAGAGTACATAAACTGTGTACTGAAATTCACTTGTCTTACTTCTGTTACCCACTGTTACGAACTCGTTAAACGATTTGCAGAACTGTTCTCGAGTTTCTTTAACTTCGAACATGATATTAAGCCAAAGTTTGCATATAAAACAAAAAAACCCTTCAATTTTCTTTTTAGTTTTCATGTAAATTTTTCTTTTCTCATATTTATATAAAACCCAACCTTAGCTCTGTTCATGAAAATAATAAAACCAAAGTAGGCAAAATAAAAAATATTTTTTTTTCGAAACTAACTTTTGTTTGGAAAATTTTCAACGAACATTTTTCAATTTCTTTACCTTTGAACGGATGTGTGCGTCAAAAATTGTGACATTTTTAAAAAATTTATTTATTTTGTTTTGATATTAAATTTATTTTGAAATTTTATACAAGGATACATAATTTTGTAATTAAAATTCTTCCAAAAATTCATAAATTCATAAAACAATTTAAAATTTTCTGCATATCATTGAATGATCGCGAAAATTGAAGTTTGTGGCGAGAAAAGAAAATATTTGAATCCAAGGACTGTTGCCTGGTGGAACAATTTTAATCAACATGAATCGTAGATGTAACGTTTGGAGTATGGAATATGGCATGTGATTTTTGCACTGTTGACGCTTCATCATACGAATTTATTCAAAATGTGTTAAAACATTTTGATATCAATTAAAATGAAGCCTGGAAAATACTAAAAATTGTCAAATAATTGTAAAAGTTTGCAAGAAACTGAATTGCAAATAGAAGCTAAGGTCAAGACCTACATATATGTATATGTATGTATGTGTGTACATATATCATATCAGTATCTCTGTGAATGCTGATGTCTAGGCTACAAGAATGTGCATAAGTACGTATGTAACGTCCAGAAAATGAATTGAATTTATATGAAACGCCCCTAAACCATAAGGAGGAGTGATACAAGATTAATATGTTCCACAGAAATGCTTGGGAATTATACACATTTGGCTCATTCTAAGGCACCTGAGAATTGTTATGAGATCGCTGTGGAATTTATATAATAAACTTGGGTGGTAGTCCTTTTCAGAAGTGAATGGATATAAATAAATATGTTGTGTATTGGCAAAAAAATTTTTAAAGGAAATAATTAATATGGATCGGGAATTGTACTTCTTTAGGAGTGATCTAAGACTATTTATGACCATGCGGTTAAACATGGAGTTGTGTAGCTGATACCCCAAACAAGGAAGTTACATAATGAATGTAATCTTAAGAAGTACTGAAAATAAAAAAGGAAGATCCGTCATGCATTTCTCTGCTCCGTAGATAACCAGGCATTAGGCATCATATGTACATAAGTATACTACATATTTGTATTTATGTTTGTATGAATTGGACAAATGAGCATTTCTTTTATAGCAGAAGTGTCCGTTTGTGTTTCATGAACTATTGCTGCTAATGTGGGTTAATACTTAATCTGTTGGGAACAGTGACTGTGGCATCTATTTTCAGTAAATGATTCCAAAAGGATAGTTTTTCTTTAAACTGTTACTTTTACTATACATACACACATACATGTGTATGTGTGTTTTTCCTGTCAGGTGGACTGCACTTAGTGGCTATTTTGACAAAGTACGATGTCAACCTCGTTGCTTATACTTCCTATAGATTGTGTACAGTCAGTCACAGTAATCAAAACATATATTGCTAATACCATCTTGGTCATACGGCCTCGTTGTTCGGTTAATATTGTACACATATATTTTGTAAATTTAATTTGTAAAGTGCATTATAAATAAATAAATATGATTCTGTCATATTTTAAAAAATATCCGCGCTTCAAGGATATGTTAAAATAATACAGTGCAAACCATAATTCACAGATTAACACTCAAAACGAATGTTTTCTATAAATAAATTACCCAGACTTAGATCGCTAAACCTAAATATTACATTCTCTACTAGTTTGTAGAAGGTCCGACTGTGATGTAAACGAATTGCGTTTTTCTAATTACATTCATGCTAATTAAAAACACACATTAAAGCCTTATATTCGGTGAGGTCGAATTTTCGATACTTTCCATTATTTAAGCATTAAAATAAAATAATAAGAAATTTAAATTCCACCAGAGCTGACTATTTTTATTGCCATATCCACCATTTTCTAATACAAAATGGTCGAATTTGCTAACAGGTACAAGTTCCTTAGGCATCAATTCCCCCTACATGTCAGCTATATATGAACAGATGTTATGCCCTAGACAGACGACAGAGTTAATTTGCATTAAGAGATCACTAATTTGAATTAAAATTTTATGGTGACAGACGACGATTTCCGCATTTATTCAACTGTGTGAACTTTTGTTTGCAAAG
The DNA here is from genome assembly GCA_005406025.1 of Eumeta japonica. Classification (NCBI taxonomy): domain Eukaryota; kingdom Metazoa; phylum Arthropoda; class Insecta; order Lepidoptera; family Psychidae; genus Eumeta; species Eumeta japonica. The sequence continues at coordinate 1,125 of BGZK01004247.1, read as the reverse complement.
AAATGCTTATGTGGTGGTAATTAATTTTTGTGTTGCTTTTTACAATCTCAGAATACATAATTTAGACTTAAATGAGTATTTAAGAAAAGCAAAAACAGTTCAACTATTTTTGTTCTTGACTCCATTTTTCATTCATTCTTTCATTCACAATAGTAAGCAAAATGTAAGACTGATTTCAACGGTGCTGCCATATTATGGAACTGAATTTAGTATAAATGCAGTTTAATTTTGTGCATTTATAACTGAGGTAATTCACATTCGAATGACTTAATGCAGGAAAAATCCACTAATGCAAAATAACGCTGTTGTTCTTCTAGGGTATTAGAAAACTTTCTAGATACTTATTTTAGGACCATATTTGATTATTATACCTGCTTATTTTACAAAAGTTCTAGCTCGCTGACAGGCTCACTCGAAAAATCAGATAACGCCGTATTCTCAACTATACAGGCATGTTCTGACACTCGTAAAACGCATAATATTTAGTGATTTGACTTGGTCGCAAGATTGGTGTTCTGTAAATCGCAAACGCAAGAATTTTGCGAGTTCAACTGCAATTGTATATTGAAGTAACCATGAAATTACATAAAAACTGAACATTAAACACTAATTAAATGATAAATAATATATTAAATTAAATATGTTATCTTCTTATTTGTATCAAAACTAGACGATTTTGCTTGACTATTTTAACAAAATATATTAAAGCTTTTTGTTTTGCCTTTTCTCCATTGTTGCATCAATTTCTCCATCCTATTTTTTAATGACAATATTTGTAACAAAATATTGCTGGCATTTTTAATAGAATGTACATATGTATGTTTGTATATTTTGAAAATTATCGGTGCAAACTTTTCACTCTTTTATTTACATAATGTTTTGTTTTAAATTTATTATTTTTTCACCGAATCTTTGTATTCTTAAAATATTTAACTTTTTGTAAATTTCTTCATTTTATTTTTTTAGATTTACTTTGGTAAAACTTATGTTTTAATTTTCATAAATCAACTTCGAATATGGCAACTGTAAGCAAAACGCGTGAGTTATAGAACATCTAAATAACTTTGCGTTTTCAAGTCGTTTAGATTTCAAATACTTATGAGTGTCAGAACATGCCTGATAAAT
>BGZK01004246.1:0-15258 GCA_005406025.1 Eumeta japonica | reverse complement strand
TATGCCATACCATTTATAAAACAGCAGGCAGGCAGAGTCTTTTGATACGAATATTGCAACAAAAATTAGCAAGCTAAAAGTAGGCCCATAAATTTAACATTTGGCATAAAGATATTGAACTATTTGACCTTCTTTTATTTTGTGTTAAATCTAGCAAAAAAAAATTTAACCCTTTATGTGGATTTTTTACTTTGTCATACAAGTGAATTTTTTTTCATACAGAAGAAAAGTAACTCTGCTGGCAGAGTGTTTAGAAAAAGGATTATTGATTTTGATGTTTTTTTAATAAAAAATATAATGCAAAAAAAATTCTTGGGACTTGTGCCATAAAAAAACACTAATTAAAATTTGACAGTTAAAGAAAAAGGGTTGGCAATTTTGTCAATCAGTTGATCGGTATTGATGACAGTTCAAGTAGTAGGTAGAATAACCAAATGCTTTGTGTAAACACTTGCTTAAATAAATCTTGAATTTTATCCTTGTTGAGTAAAGGATTAAACAGCAAAAAAAAAACAAGAATGAGTTATTAGAAACATGTGTAATGCTAAATGCATAAACTTTGTTTTCTTTTTTATTTTTTTAACAAACAATCTATTGGCAATATTTTTCCAAGACCATTTCAGAAAGCTGTAGAAATTACAAACCACAAACAAACATATGCACATATTTTGCTACTCAGCTCAAGTAATATTTATTTAAAGGACGTGTGCATTAAGTAAAGGCAATATAAAGTTAAATACATATGCATATATAAAAACGAAAACCTCTTAAGAATTCATAGCTGACATTTTTTACATATTACAGGTTAACTTATTTTATTGCTATTCCTTTTTTAATTAAATTTCTTATTAAAGGATATTGTCATTTGGATTGAAAAAATATATACTGAAACAATCTTGAGTGAAATCTCGAAAAGAAATAGTTTTACATTAAACTCTTATGGCTGGCATGAAAGTCCAGTTCTGTATTTTTTGTCTTCTTTAATAAAAATAAAACAAACCCCTTGTTATTATTAACTCTTGCTTTGTTTCATTATTTTATGAATGTGTTTACAGGAGCAGGTGGTTTTCGGTGAATCAAATTAAACTCGTTTGTTTTAAGCAGATGATAAAAACGAATACCCAAACCTGAATTTTAAAATTTAAACACGTGTTCAAAAGAAACACACATTTAAAGCCGATGTTTCGAAAAGACACCATCATGACTCCGCTCTCAACATGAATTTTTTTTTTGTTTTATACGCATGTTTGATTTCAAGTATCCGTTTTGGTTTTAAGTCGTCTAAGCAGAAGCACGAAATTTGTACGTTTAAATTGAACAGGGTAGAGAAAAAAACAGAAAATAAAACCTAAATGACCAAACATTGATTTCATTAAAAATTACAAAAAAACCAAACATTCATAAGTATAAATATGCCAGTCATTGTATATCTTTTATCTTTAAATAAAGGATGAAAACGAATTAAAAACTTCCTACTGAAACAATAATATCAAGGGTCTACAGTTAGTATTCTATATAATCGTACCTCTCAATAGGCTGAAAATCAGATAGAATTGAGTCAAAGTAAATTAATAACCTGGTGGTCTTGACAACTCTGGTAATTGTCTTCTTCTATTTGCATTTTCATTGTCAAAACTCATAAAAGTTATGAAATGTCCAGGCAGTGATGCCAGATATCAACTAACAAACTAAGTGGAATTGGAGCGTGAATATTTGATGTGAATTTCCATATTTATATGCAGATTACAATACTAACGAGTGACAATATGCTTGTGAAACCCTCAACCTCTAATCAATTTATTAAAAAATAAAATAAAATCTGTTTGTCCTTTAGCCGACTTAAGCACCAAAATGTAGTCACAAGGTTGAAGATGCAACTCCCACCAAATGCTGTGGATGTTTCTGCAGACGAGCAAAAAAGATTCTTTTTTTTTATTGAGAAGGCAGGTGAGGCTACTTTGTGGCTTCAACACAAGTATCCTTAATGGGCTTTATCTTTCTTTAAAAGAAACTTTTGTTGAGACAATATTTATCACGAAGAAAGATTGAATAGATGCTAGTTGTCACGAGTATATCAAAACAATTGGAGCAGTAGTAAAAAGCTTAGAGTTTGCTTAAAGACGGAAGAGTCTGAGGACGCTATAGGACTATATATGGCTCTTCCATTGCAAGAGGTGATCCATGTTAAATCAATAAGACAAGAATAGATCAATGATAGTTTACATAGTTTTGTGGACCAGTTTATTACAAACATTTGATCTAGGAAACCAGCCCCCTGCTAAGTCTATCTAATTTCTCCAGCAAGCATTCCCTTCAAAACTCAGAAATTGGCATTTTATATTGGTTGTTTGAAGGTCTGAATTCTAAAGGACTTTCAGCCTTAAATAGATTCACTTAATACCGGCGAGCATTCCGGGTAAGAGAAAGAGAATAAGATGTGCTAATAACTGCTATTTTGAATTACCTACTTACCTTGGATTACATAGAACGCTTACTAAAGAGTTCGAGTTAAAAGAGTTCACTCAGTTACCAGATCACTCAGACTTTAATGACTGGTAGCCAAAAATTATCCAAGTGACCATTACAGCTATAACTGCACGTTCTCTATTTTCCTTACAAAGCTAATGACACCACAGCAACTCAAGAAACCACAGATTTCTGTTCCATGCTACAGCCAGAGAATACATCCTGCTGTAACTGATCCCCATATGACCAGTTAGTCTTCATTGTAGGGGTCAAGACATCTTTTGGAATTTTCATTGGGATGAGAAAATCCTGAATAACATCTCCCTAAGGATTTTGTTATCGATATAGTTGAGGTTCCTGCAGATGGAATCAACTTTCTTTCTACGTTTGCTAGAAAACGGGTTAACTATTTCAATTAACTTTCGATATTATCTAACCATAATGAATATTATGGACGAAAATTAACGAAACGAATAATTGAAATTTTGTTGTCCTTGACCGCACGTGCAAAATTGGCGAGATATAAACTGCTTTGTAGTGCTACAAGAACATCAAAAGAACATGATAATGAAAGCAAACTTGACTTGAAGACCGAATTGTGCACTATTGACCGGAATCTGGTCAGTTAAAAGACCGGATTCCTTCGTTCGAGCTACTCCCGAGCTCCTCAGCAGGATATACATATATGTATTATATACCCTAAGATAGATATGTGATAGAAAGTTACTACCTAAGCAGAAGGTAATATATAGGTTGTACAATTTTTGATTACAGAATTCATTACTATTAACATGGGGCATGTCCTAGAATTGAAATTAATCAATAAAGAAATTCTGAAATAGGTAGATTACCTCGTCGACTCTTAAGGATAAGTTATTATTACTACGAAATCAATACATTCCTTGTTTTTCCACTGAGAAGGGTACGGTGGTATGACATGGTTTACCATGCCCGTCGATTAGGTCCACTGTCAAATCAAACCGTCACAACAGACTTCTTTACAAAATAGGGAGTTGAAAAGTACCATGAAATAGAGTTGGTTTTCAAAATATTTTAGAAAACTATTCTTCTAACTCTTTTATAAAAGAATAACATGATTTCCTTCCTATACCGAGTTGAAAAGAAAATTTCCAAAAGAGTGTTGCCACATTTTTATATAGATTTTCAGTTTACTAAGAAAAATCGCTTGTTGAGGTATAAAATTCATTTAAAAATACTGAGTAGATTATAACACCTAATACCCTTGAATAAGCGTTATTAAAGAAAAATATATTTCTTTTGGATTGATATAAACTTAAAACTAAAACAGAAAAACAAAGACAAGCGCCGATCGCTAGTGGCTAATTTTACACATAAGCATATGTTTAACCTACCGCGAGGTTTGCATATCAACGAAAACAAAAAACCAAAATAATAACGAAAACCTTCGTGATTTTTTTGGTCAGTGAAGCACAGCAAAAAAAAACGAAAGAAATTCTTTGATAATTATGGTAGTGTTGGCATTCACAAAGCAAAAAGGAAAAAAAAGGATTTTCAAGTCAACTAAATACGAATACAAAATACTGACTGTCTTCTTTTGTTTGACTGGCGGTGAAATTGGAACGTGCTCAGACAAATAAACATAAAAATTTGTACATAACAAAAAAGTATTATATTTATAAAACGTAATAAGATATTTTTTATGAACTGCGTAATTAAAACATAATATGTATTCCAAATTCAAGAAATTTGAAAAGCAATACTTCAATCACTTTCTTAAACCGTCAAAAGTAGATAAAATTTTGAGGATAAAAAGAATCTTTCAACTTCACGAAATGTTTCCTCATTTTTGTCATTTCCATAAGCAGGTATTGTAATCGATTCAGGAGAATACTATGCTCATGCATACATAATAAATAATTTCTTAGTAATTTTTATTATATGTTAAGTGTTTCTGGACATTAAACAAGTAAGTCTTCTTAGTCTGTTTCGTTTCACTTAATTTAATGTTTTAATTTTTAAATGCATTCAAGTGGACTCCTTAAACAACATTCTAAAACACTTGTAAAATATCAATTTAACAGGATACCACATGTTTGATATTAAAAGCAGGGGAATAATAAAAACAATCAATTTCAGCTTGCTTTTCTTTATAGAAAAACGTACTTAAATTTAAAGCATTTCGAGGTGAGCATTAAACGTGTTTAAAGAACTTTGTGTTGAAGGAAGCAGAGTTTTAATAAAATTCACATTCATCACGAAAAAAAACAACGTAACGATTTCCATTACAGCAATTTTAAGCGAAATATTTATAATAATTAATTTGAAATTACGTGGCAAGAAGTACTTTATATATATGTATATAATAATATCTCGAGGTGTAAAAGCCAGAGCAGAGAAAGATATATATATATATATATATATATATATATATATATATATATATATATATATATATATATATATAGAGAGAGAGAGAGAGAGAAGTCTCGATGACTTTTGCTGTGCCGTGCTCTTCACCAAAGGTTAACCAGCTCTACAACATTCTGTGAGATATTGAATTAGATAAAATGTTATGGTTGGGATTTGTATCTGACATCTTAGATAGACAGCCTTATAAATTCTGGATGATAGTGCTTGCGTAGGTCACATTTTCGGAGGCCTAATTATCTCTCAAATCTCCTGCCTCTGGAATCAAGATTTTTTATTCAGTTCAAGTTTATACTATCTGCTTAAGAACGAACTCGGTTATCTCCTGTAACCAGACTTTTAGGAGAATGACTTTGGCCTGCAAGTCATTGCTGCAGAAACCTCATATGAACGATATCAGCTTGGTGACTTTAGGGGCTACGATTGGCTGGTAGCACTTGGGAAATTTGTTTGACTGAGACGCATATAACCCAAAGAATGGTATATAATAAGAGAAACTTGTTACCTAAGCGAAACAAACTTCTTAGAAGGGGCGGTGTGGCATTGTTCAATCATATTTGTAGATTTTAGCCATCGACAGAAAACTTTCGCATCTGTCTCTACAAGCCCTACCAATAGGAGTCAGTTGAGATCTTAAGCAGTTTAAGCTTTCATTTTCTGTATTTAAGGTAATTGTATGTACAAAATCTTGGCTATCTTGGTAGCTAAGCCTCTAAGCTAGTTTAAAGGATTGCTCTTAAGTCAATACCACGAGCAACAGTCTGATTGCATGGGGCCATGATCTATTATAATGGGAAATTGCTACCTGAATAGATACAGGCCATTGCGAAATGTTTTCTATTACACCCATGCATTCGGTCCATCGTCAAGGAAGGTTAAGCCTAACTAACCTTTATGTTCTGCTTCACGTCGTAGAGATTCAACAAAATCTCAGTTATCTAAATTTTTAGGAAAATACTTTTCACAACTTTTATCCCAAGGGCTACTCGGTACTATCGGAACCAGTTACTCCAAGGACCATGCAGGCTGATCGCAGTTAAGGTGTCTAGTTTGGCTACAACTATGTAAATGCCTGCAGTTATCAAGAAAGGCCTAGTTATATTTTGTATAGATGCTTTCCTCTACAAGAACTCATGCTGAAAACACCATCAGTTTTCCCGAGTTGTACTGTGTTATTTATTGTTTACAATATTTTAAGTATTTATTGCTTTCAAACGACCTTAACTGGTTTTAGGTGGCATTATACTGCAAAAACGATAAAGTGAACACTTTTCTTAATACATATGTATGGCAGTAACCATATTTGTTTCATTTCATTTTATGGGTTTCTTAATCAAATATTAATCTTTCAGGTATTAAACTTTTAACAGCTGTTTATAAATCATTTGGTACATATTTTTCTAATTAAATAGCAGCTGATAATTTAATTTTCTTTAACAGATTAAAAAATGAAAATAAAACCAAGTAAATGGTCAGCGTTGAGCAACTTCAAACAATAAAAAAGACTCACATTTGGCAGAAAATTTATGTACACATATACATATGTACATATAATAAATATACAAACATTTAATATAAAACAGAAACTAAATATAAAATTCTTTATCTTCATTATAAATGGTTAAAGAAACGCATAAAACCCAGTAACAGATGGCACGCAGTCGTGTAATAAAGAACAAAAAAATAAACAAATCTTGGATTCAAAAGAAACAAGACATGCTTGATAAATAAGCAGAAGTATTAAAGTAGAACGATTTTAAAATCTAAAAAAGAATATAAAATGGAAAAAGGAAAACGCAATGAAAAAGAAGATCTATCTACAGGCTGATGAAGGATCTACAATAGCAGGTAGTGGCATACATAGACATCAAAAAATAAAACTAGAAATTACGCATGACATAATTATGTGTGTATGCACATGAGTTTTGCTTTCTAATCAGGCACCTACACAAACATAGAAAATTCTTTCAACAGGATGTTGAAAATGAAAAAGAGATCCTTTTATGTATGTGTGTGTGTGTGTAGGAATGGTAAAGAAATAAAAGTGTAGTTTTTGTTAACTGTAAGAAAGATAAATCTTTGTCATGTTTAAAGGAATCTTGATGGGCAGATGTTTTTCTTTTTGTTGCCTCTACTTTCATAGAAATCCTAGTTAAGCATTAAACAAACAGGATGCAAAAATACATACATAATGAATGAATAATAGATTTTTCTTTAAATTTTACCAAAACTTACTCATCAGAAGGTAAATGAACTTACATATTTTTAAAATATGTTATAATAAATTTAGTTTATAAATTCAAGCTTAACGGAAGTTAAAATATTTTGTGCGGTTTCATTTTGAAAAGAGACAGCAATTTGTGTCATTAATTTTACCCTTTCATGGGATTCTGTTTTATTTTTGTAAATACACACATTAACACATACATATGTATAAAATACAGTAGTGTATATATGTTTTACTCGTTTAAACGATTTTTATCACCACAAAATTATAAGACACAAAAAGCTGGAAAAAAATGAAAGTAGCACATTTGGCACAAACAAAATACAGCTGCCAAAATCATACAGCAAAAAATTCGTTACTACAACAAAATTGTTTGTATAAAAAAAAGAAGAAAAAGAATTAAAGAAAAAAATCTTTGTATGTAACAGCATATGTAGTACATAAATGCATACGTTTCATTTTTCCCCCTCCATCTCTTAAGAAAAAAGATACAAGCAGAATACAAAATTTAGTTTTATTTTAAGGATTAATGCGTAAAGAAATACAGCCACGCATTGGCCGTTGTAGACACAATTATGGCGTTAACAGCCGCAGGCGACATAATTGTGTTTAACAGATGGATCAAACGAAAGCAAAACAAATGGCAAAACAATTTTGATAATTGCAAAAGCATTGACAGACAACTTAACCTCATAAATTTATAATAATGGGTTATTCACTTTAGGTTTTACTTTTGAACTAAACAAACTTAAATACACATATATTGGCAGAATTACCTAACGGCGTTTAATAATATTTGGTCAATGAATTAATTCATTGTAATTATCAAAATTGTATTATGTTTAGCAATAAATGCTAATGCCACCTGTTTGTTAACATCCTGCTTTCAGTGTGTTATCGATGAGCTTCATCACACTCACTCTCTTTACCTAATTCTCTCTTGAGCTTAGTAGAATAACCCTAAAATAAACTTTTTAGGTACCGACTAAAACCATGAGTTATATACCATCTTCGGTCCGATGGTATGAAGCATATCTTACATCGTTTTAGAAACTAACCTTTGAAATGTTTCTTTTTAACATTTAAGATATGTTCAGTTCAAAAAACACCATTACTTAATATTCATTTCTTTAAAATGCATTCATTAATTTAATGAAAACATGTCAACCTCTACTGTTAGTTCCTGCGTGATTTCATTTTATTTTTATATAAATATATTATTTAAATAATATTAACCCTGTTTTGCATAAAGAAAGAAAACTCTTAAAAACTTCTCTATGTGTTATTTATACACATGTATTTTTTTGTTGGTTTAGTAAGAACTTAATAGTCGTATTACTCCTAAGCTACTAAACCGATTTCAATAAAAATAAGATTGTGCGAAAAAGAACCCCTTTAAATTGATATGTAGATATTTTACCAAAAAAAAAGTACAAAAATGTATTTGTCTATTAATTATACATATATGTACATACATAGAGACAAATCATACATTCTCCTCTATGAGCTCAGTATATTCCACGTTATCGGTTGCAAGCTCTCTACTGCAAGCACTATTGGTTGCTTACGTAGAAATCTTAAGCAGTGTTTTGTTATTGTGATAATTGCTACCTTCTGGCAACTCTCAAAGGCATAATTAACGATAATTGGCTTGAACAATAAAACATCAACAAACGATGACAGTGTTACCACATATGTATATATTTCAAAGCATGTATATTGATACTTTTAAATGGCTTAAAGATATTTTGCGGCTTAATTGTGTTTAAAAAAATTTTATTGAAAATGTTGCTTTATGCCAAAATATATAAAAACTTTGGGCTTAATTTTTTTTGATAAATCAACAACATGTATGTACGTATGAATGTTAATAAATGCATAAAGATGCAAGAAAATTCTTCTTTTATTTTTGAGGTCAAATGTTTTTTTTTAAGTCTGTTTTCAGCTGAGTGTGTAAATTTTAATTTTATTGTTAAAGTTTAAGAAATGAAAAAATGAAACTTTTCCCCTTTTATAGCAATAATGTGTTTATGAAAGTTTATTTAATTCATGCTGTTATACATATATACGAGTGAATTGCAGCAAGTAGTACATTATGTACTTTCATATGTTAACAGTTTATTTATTTATCAACTTACCCATAAAGTAAAGCAGCTCCCGCTATTCCCCACCACATTGTGCCGTTATATACATGGCAGCACGTATGGAATGTTACGTATCACACAGGATGCCAAAGTAACGGCTGGATTTATATGAGCACCTGTTAATAGAAACAAAATTTCAGCATATATTTTATAAATTTATTTTATTATTATTATTATTTATAATAAATATTATGGGGTAAAAAGTAACAATTATAACTGTTTTTCGACATTATGTAAAATAATGTTTGTAGGCTAGAAAGGAGGAAATAACATAAAATACAACTTTGTTAATTTAGAAAAGTGTGATGATAATAACTTTTGAAACAAAAAACAACTAATAAAGTTAGGCTGCATATTTAAACAACTAAGTTAACGAGAATTTAAATTTATGTGCTTGAAGTTTTTTAAAACAAAAGAAATGGAGCATATAAATAAATTACAACAATAACCAGGTAAAATTAACTCATGTCCTAATATCTTTAAGAAGATATTAGGACAAAACAGAAAATATATCACCAATAGTGTATATTCAGCTGTGCATCAATTGACTTTATTATTTTCTTCTGGAAGTAGAAAATTCTTAGTAAATCGATATCTCTAAATTTTGCCACATGTGTGATCTACTTGATTGGCTAAAATCACTAAATGGGAAATAAAAACGTTACAATGACTGGTTTGGTTAGGCTAGGTTGATAGTAGGGGCTATACGACATACACCAAAGCCAGTCTAGGTTCGTTGTGCACTCCGTAAAGTTGACGAAGTACAGAAAACTACAGGAACTCCATGTTATTCTCGAAGTTTCCCAACTTTTTCCGAATTAATAAAAAACAAACACAATACTGATTCCTACTATATGCTATTACCAAAAAATTGTATGACAATCCCGAAAATCCCGGATTCCAACATTTAAAGTCCCAAAATTCCAAATCACAGGATTCAAACAGAAGTGTGAAGTTCAGCTTCTCTAATTCCCTACATACTCCTACTTACAAGATAACTAAATTTCGAGCATTTTCTTATCCAATTCACTTGTTTTCACCATATTATTGGATAATTTTAATTTTACATGAAATATAATTAATGTGTTTTCATACACTCAAGCACCAAAACATAAAAATTATGTATTAAAACACATGTTGAAAATTGTTGGAAGTAAAACAATGATGAAAAGCATTTTTAAAACAACAACTACAAAAGTCCCATAAATAAAAAAAAAGTACGAAGTTTTGGTATTCTTCAGTTTTTATCACTTTTTGTGCTCAAACAAATGTACCAATGCATCACACATTTGAACTACTTGTCTGCATGTACATATGTTTGTATGTATTTTTATGCATGTCACCCTCAAAATAATCGTTGAAACTTTTCTCCCCTTTTTCCCACGCACTAAAAAATCTATTATGATTGCTCCACAATCTCTTTATACTCTTCACACACACATACACAATTTCTTGATTTGCTTTTTGTGTGTAGCATATACCCACACACACACATAAATACACACATTCATACAATACAACCCCACTTGAAATTTGACAATGTGAGTTTAAAATTGTTGTATGCTTTTTCTTATTTAATGCTTTTGTTCTGTATTTACTTACCCGATATGTGAAGGAAACATTGTGTCAGGGTGCCCATGGCCAAGCCAGAAGCTAAAGCAGTTGCTAACAATACCGATGAAACACTGGCACCCACTCCAGCACCAGCCGCTGCACCACAAACAATAAAAACATAAAAGAACGATGCCAGACATTCACTGATAATGGATCTGTAATCAAAATATGGCAAAAAATAAAGCATTAAGACAGGTTGTTTAATGATTAAGTTATTTACAATTTCGTGCTGTGTAAAATTGTTATAACCATTTAACAATGAAGACAAATACAAATAATACGTATTATTATTTGAAATTATAGAGTAATATGTATCTACACATGTATGTATGTTTCTTAAAGCATTGCATTAAGTTTATTTTATTTAAATTTTTATTTGACATAATGGCAACACGTGCACAATTAACGGTTTTTGTAGTAACAACTAAAAATAAAACAGAGTCGGCATATGCACTTATGAAATATGTAACTCCTTCTTAATTGAAAGCAAAAGTAAAAATCCTAATAAACCGAACTTAATGAATCAGCCCGTTCATATTGAAATAATCTACAGAATATATTAAATAAAAATTAGTTCGGAAAAATAATGACAAAAAAGTCGCTGGGCTTGGCGAAAAAATTTGTAACGTTGTTAACACTTCATATAAAATGATACAAAATAACAACAAACACAACAAGTTAAAAACAGTTGAAATTGTCGCTCTGAGATGACAAAAAATCATCCATCAAATTAATACAAATTAAATATAGACAGAAAGCAAATCAAAGCTCTGGTGGTTCAATTGTCTAAGCATCAATACAAAACAGTGCATGTTTATATGAAGCCGTAGTTCGAAGCAAAAGGGTGCTGATGATCATCGCAGATACAGAAGCAGCCAGGTTGTGTACCCCAGCTTCTGAATTTACTTTTCTTGTCTTCTTTCTAACTTCTGACGTAAAAATCTGAGCAGAGATTTTGCTTCCCAAAACGAATAAGCAATCAAACAACAAAATGTAGGTATACAGATTCTTGATTTCGTTGATATAAAGTTCATATAGGTACATAGATATATCGTACGTGTGCGCTATAAAATTTTTAACACTTAATGGGAGTCTCTATCTAAAATTGTTCTGCTAAATTACTTCACAAAGAAATTTATTTATTTACGGCATCAATCGTAAGACAGCTCTGGGCTGAATAACACTTCTAGCGTCATCATAATTACTTCTTAATTGCGGTCAGACTTGTTTTTGTTGCTTGGCATTCGAGAGTTGATTGATCTGCCTCAATTAACTGTATCGTTAGCTATTATTTGGAGGAATTTCATTTTCAACGACGTTGCTACACAGTAAGTCACAGGAACCAACAAATATACAGTTAATGCCATCTTGGGCATAAGGTCTCAGTTACTTTAAATAAGTTAAGTTAAATTAAATAAGTTATCTACTGCATAAGAAGTTAAACTATATTATAAATGTATATAAAAATAATCACTGACACTTCAACATTTACATAATGAAGGAAATGAAATATAAAGCTTTGTACAAACGGTTGTCAGATCTGGCAATACACTAATAATGCAGTAATCATCAGCAAAAGATAAATGATTTCAAGAAAATCTCACATAATTTATTTGTCAGGCAATTAATTGTCTGGCAATAAATTATCTGCATATCAGTCTGTCACTTATACGGCGTGAGAATGGCTAGAAGAGCGCCCGAATGGGACAATTCAGTCCCTCTCAACTCATAAGTTACCAGCAGTTCTTAATCTTATTTTCGTGTGTACAGGCTAAAACAAAATTGTCACGCAAATCCGCTATTAGACTTTGTCATTACACTCGCAGGCCAATATGTGTGCAGTGTTGCCCAGAAAAACATTTTTCTGATAATGGTGCCACTTACAATGTCTGTCAGATATTCGACAATATTTTGTAGAAAAAGCTGTCTCTGACAACGTTGTAATATTGAGAAAGCATTTAGCTATTTTGCTTCTCTAAAAGCGCAACACTATATGCTAAGCAAATGGCTGTAGTATGTATGTATCGATTAATTTAAGGCCCGTTCTCTCAACTTGTCGATGGCTAAAATAAGATTTTAAGGCCACAATTCACACTAAGTTGTCATAGTTTTTAGCTTGGGGTCTTTAACTATCGGTTAGTTGGAAAAAACAGCCTATATGTTTATCAATGTGATAGTATGAGGAGATTAAATTTAAACATTTAGATTTAACTCATACATACAAATGTAATTCAATCCAATTTAACTTCGTACTTGCTAGCAAGTTTTTCTTAAAGTGTAAATTTGAACAGCTAAAGCCGATTGAGCTTCATTTATAGAAACAAATTAACATCTGCAATCTATTTTATTTGTTTTGTCTTGCCTTTAAAATAAATTAAAAGCGTTGGTGTCATCATATTCAGTTCAAAATAAACATGACTTTTAAGAAAACAACTCACAGAAAACAAAACGAAAAAATATTAAAAACTAAACAATGAATTCTTTGTAAAACTTCGATAAGAAAAAAACAAAATAATAAAGAAATAAAATCGTCAAACAGTTGAAGTGGTTTCAATTAAAATGTTTAAAGAGCTATAAAAAAATAACACTCACCGCCAGAATTCTAAAGTTCTGATTTCGGTATGCATGCTTTTTTTAGGTTGAAGTGTGCTGGACAGGCGATTATTCAAAGCATTGCATTGATTATCTTTGCGTATGGCCTCAAGACGCTCAAATAGTGTCATCAATGTGAACATCAAGATTGTTCTCTAACGGTAAAGTATGCAACGTTTCATCCGCCATTTTTTGATTTTGATTTAATCAGCAACTAAGTATATCCGTTTTTTATTAACAATTAAGTTTTTATTCCAACAAGACCACAATAATTAATGTTTGTATGTGTGTGTGAGTTTATTTTATTGAGTATTATTAATTCATTTTATGCGATTAACGAAGGAAAAATGTGCAAAATTTTATTTACGAAAACAAACTAAAGTGAAATCAAAAGCACTTGGCACACAATACCAAATTGTATAATTTTAATTGAATTTAATTCAATTAAATGTTTGCTTTGTATTGAAAATTGCATTTATAAATAATTTTTATTATGTTAAAACAATTTTCTTTTAATTTATTTCAAGCACAATAAAATCCTCAGTCAAGTCATATTTGTCTTATAATATGTGTAATTTATAAAGTTTTAATTGATTCCGTATCACTCGTAATAGTTGTATATTAGACAGATAACAACCGTTCTTAAACGAGCAACAATAACGAATGAATTTCATTTCTTGCATTCAAGCCGGTGATGTTGTTGACGATGATGATACTCTACTACTACTCTTCTTTCTCTTCTTTAAGGCTTTTGTTGTTGTAAAAAAATCCCACCAGCACTTAGTAGAAATGCACATGACAAAGAAACAAACACAAAACAAGCATACATTTAAGGAAAACACATACACGCGTATGACACACAACTGGCGTGCAAGATTTACAGCAACAACAAAACTCACCACCAATAAACAGAAAAACAACCTGAGCCTATTGTTTAAAATACACCACACTTTTGAACGAGTATGAAAGCAACACCGACGAACGGTATGGAAATATTGTTCGTGCAAGTTAATACAACATACATTAAATAGCCAAGCCATGTACCCTACCGACAACAAACAACTGCTGGGCATGATGACTAAAATGTGAAAAGATATATTAACAAAGCCACAATTGCAGTTTCAAAAAAGATACTTACACACACACATACATGCATACATATTGCCTGGCATTAGATAAAAATGGATTGAAATTTAGTAATTCATTAAATGTTTGCAATCAGTTGAACATACACACGAACAATGTCAAATACGGTTTCTTGTTAATTTTTTGTTTTTGGCTTCATTCAAATTATTGTTTAAGTGTTCCAAACACGTTCTGATTAAAAATGTACATATGTGTATGGGAGCATAAGGTTTGTTAAGTAATTAAAAACAAAACACTCATTCACAAATTTCCATTTCCGCTTAGTAGGTAAATAAATATTTTTAAAAATTCAGGACAGCACTATATCTTCTCCTGCCATGAGACAAGTTTAATTATATGTATGTATCCAATTAATTCATTTCAATGAGCGGTTATTATCATTTAATTGTTAGTTTAGGTTAGGTCGGCAGGGACAACTGTAGAAAAGTTAAGACAGATTTACACCTCACATGGGTCCTATTAAATTTTGTCACCTTATGATAGCCCAAACAGGCGAGAAACGGTGATAGGGAAAAGAAAGGGTCAATAGAAGATAGGAGAATCAAGAGGAATGTGGTGGGATAAATTGGCAACAGTACCACTGTGCACTGGTGCAAACCAACTACAGCTCCTCACAAAGGAGGCAAGTGCAGCCAAACTAAATGCAGATAGTTCAGATAA
>BGZK01004245.1:0-15264 GCA_005406025.1 Eumeta japonica | reverse complement strand
TTGGTTTCGTAACTATTTAAAAGATAGTTTGAACATAGGTTATGTTACTTTATACACTTTTGTGAGTTGTATTAATGGCTTTACATTCCACCTCCTAAGAAAATGATTAGTTTCCATCACACTATTTGCTGGTATCGAGTAACACCCTTGCTTTTGTTTATTTTAGTTTTACTTATTTGTTGAATCAATATACCATAGATCATGAAACTCTTTGTTATAGCAGCTTTTCGGTGTCGGTGGAAAGAGTGTTTATTTTCCTCACTGCTGCCCTTTATACCAGGTAATTTCAAAGGAAAGTAAACAAAGTTAGATAAAGATATTGAATAAGTTTGCTTTAGTAAAAAATGGAGTATTTTGATTTTAGAACTGTCTTCGTAAAAGTGTTGTCGGAAGTTCATTTCGAACAGTTTATTGATTCATTAAACAAATTATATTCTTTAATAGGAGCAACATCAGTTCTTTGTATCACAAATGAAGCCCAAGAATATAATAAAATCCTGTGAATGGCTTTTCAGTTTATTTTTCATCTGTGACATCATTTTCTTTTTACCATTGAAGCCTGACACCCAGGCTTGCCTAATTCGATTTTGAATTGTTAGCAATTATTATGGTATTACACCATAGGCATTAATACAAATATTCTTAGAGCACTGACTATATTCTTGCATTCTTATTATTATTTGCTTCTTTTTATATACTATGCATATTACAGCAGGTGCTTGAAAGTTCAATTACAAATGATTCACAACCTCACTATTATTTTGTTATGAATCATAATAAGGACTAAAAAATTTATAGATTTCTTTATACAAATACATTAAAGAGAGTTACTAAATAGTGATTGAGTATGCTATTATTAACTTTGTCTAATTTGATTGCTGTCTTAAATGGATAAACCACCGAATCATTAGAGCAAAACGAATTTTCATATGAGTATGGAGAATATGCTAGTAATAATTTCCTGCTGCAGCGGCTTGGAATCCGGGTTGGAATTAAACAAATCTTTTTTACTACAAATCAAGAAAACAGTTCCAGCAGGCTAAATTTAAATATCTAAAATAATGATGGAAAAAACTTTAATCAGAAATACCAAAATTAATTTAGTTTTGTTATACAAACAAACTTAAAATTATGCAAGTTTTATTTTTATTAAATTTAATTTTTTCCACTTTGGTGGTTTTAGTTTAGTAAACGTACGACTCTTGCATGACCACAAGCCAAAACCAGTTAAATGACTTTAATAAAAACTGGATATGTCTTTCACGTTAACAAATTCCAGCATCTCAACCGAACAGTCTTTGCTAAACCTAAAGAAATCTACATCGCTTTGAGTAAAATGAAATTGCAAAGTGGTTTTATTATTAATAACTTTGGCACTGGTAAGTTACATACATTTAAATGTAGTACATGAATGTTTTAGTTAGTAAAGAAATTAAAATGTACTTTGCGGACGATGATATATACGAGCAATTCCTTAACTACGAATTTCCAGAACACAGACGTACCAAATGTTATATTAAATGTTGGGTAGAGAAAATGGAATTGTTTAGCGAAAAAAGAGGTTTTGATGAGAAAAACATTGTACAACAATTCACTCATGATTATCCCAATTATTTGGCAAATGTACGTCATGGCTTAGAGAAATGCATCGACCACAATGAAGCTGAGTCTGATGTATGCACTTTTGCTCATCGTGTCTTCTCTTGTTGGATAAAAATAAATCGTCCAGCGGTGCGCAAAGTTTTTGGCTCGGGCACAAAGTAATTAGTGATTATTTGAATTTTTGTTAAATTCGTTTATAAAACTTGTTGTGATTTGTAGTAATTATACTGTTAAAGTTGTATTGGAAAAAATTTAAAACCTTGAATTTTTATTGAAGCTTTAACTTTGTTAACAAATAGTAATTGTTCAAATTAGCTACGATTTTCCTATTGCTTTACTCTTTTAATATATCTGCGTTTATAGGGATCATTGCACGTATTTGAGACGTAAAAGTCAAGTTTATGATGACATAACAAGTATCATAAATGTGCAGGGACAAGGATACAGAATATGTTCCATATAGTTTTTCCTGTGATTACAAAAGCTGAATTGCTAGTTTTTTCTTTTTAACTGCATATAATGACTTAATGGTCGAATTAAGTTTTTACTTTCAAAGCTAAAATCAATGCGGCTCGTTGTACGAAATTTCAGTTTTTAAGTTTTATACAGGTTGTGTTTCATTTGACTATCCCAAGGCTAATTTGCAGCTATTCTTAAGATTTAATAAAAATTGAAATTAAATTAAAATGTGTTTTCTTTAATAGAGATAAGCTTAAGCTTATCGGTTAGACAAGGCTTTCGCGATATAAAGTTTAATTAATGTCAATGCTGTTTTCTAATGCTTGTTTTGGTATTCGAATACACCCAGTGTTTGTTATCAGTATAAATTCTCTTTCATAAAGAGGTATGCACTGTTTTCTATAATACGATTAGCTGAATGGGAATTACAAAATAAAAACTAAGCTGAATTTTAGAACACTAATTTTAGTTTTACGTCTTATTTCTTAATGATAACACTAAAATATTGATGAATCGGATGGCAATGCAACCGGCGAATTTTTTTCTCTCTTTCATATTTTTTGTAAAAATATCGGTGAGAATGTGATAGAAACGCTATATTGAACCGATAGATTTAATATGGTTGCATTAACATTTGCAGTCATTGGTATCAGCGGATATAGATCCAAAGGAGGGTCGCGCTATTGCAGAATGCTTAGATCGTTTTGGTGGCCCAACTTTAGAAAATGTTCAACGTTTGCAGCGGTTCAAGGAATGGTCGGATACATACGAAGAAATTCCTTGTTTCACTAATTGCTATTTGAGTAAAATGTTTGACTTTTATAATCCTGAAAAGGGATTTGTCGCTTCAAATGTTACCAAACATTTTGGCAATGTCGTTTATGATGCTTGCAAGGCCAAATTGATTGAAGGAGCAAATCAATGTGAAGTGGCCTATAATGGGTTTCATTGCATAGTCAATGTATGTGTGTTAGTAAAATATTTAAGGAATATTTTATAAATAGCTGTATGTGATCTTTATTAACAGCTTGAAACTGATCCGTTTGTTATGATTGAAGGCATGAAGGGTTTTAATTTCGATGCCAAACTAGCCATGAAGGATTGCTTGCACAAATTTGATAAATTTGAGTGGGATAAATTTGGTGAGTACAGCAGTTATCCTGTGAGAGAGCCTATACCCTGCTACACTCGTTGTTTTGTGGAAAAATTACAGCTGTTTAATCATCGTTTGCGCAAATGGAATATCAGTGGTATGCGTGAAAAAATGGTTTTCCCTACCCCAAAGTAGATACTTCAGGATGTCGGGCTATGGGTAAAAGACGCAATCGAAATTCTTGTGCTTGGATGTACAGAGAGTTTCTTTGCTATTTGATGTCAAGTAAAATAATAAGTTCTTAGAAAAAAATTAAAAAATATGCTGATAAAATAGATATAACAACAAGTAAATTACTTACATTTACTTTGTTCAGAAAAATAATAATAATTTGCATCATTTTGAATCAATATATTTATATCATCACTTTTATAACGAAAATATGGCCTCAAAATATGGCCAGAGCCAAGAACACGTTTCGTCTGCAAATAGAGCAAATTTAATTTTGTCTTTTCTCATGATAATTAATCAATCTCGTTGCTCGATTAAATATTTACAACAACTCGCCATTTGAAATATTTTAAGTTTTCCCAAAATGAAGCTAGTGAAAGTTTATGTTTTTCTTATATTCAAAATTGGTATATTAAGATCACTGAAAATCTGTGGATTGCAGCCAAACATGATTAACTCATTTGGGAATTTTTGTTTAACTTCACGTATCCCAAAAAGTACTACTTCGCACGTTGTATTCCAATAATTATATAGGCTATTTTCAGTAAATAGTGATTGCGTATTTATATGTCAAGAATTCTTTTTGGAGAAAACCAGAAATAGTTTTTAATGAATGTAAAAAATTTTAATAAATTTAATCTGGCAATTTTAAATTAAATACCACTTTAAATGGCACAAAACTGGAGATGAGGAGATGTCATTGAAAATATCATGATCAACTATATGAAGTTATTATGGGTCATTAAAAATTTAACCTTTTGCATTAGCCGTAACACTAATATAATATTTGTTTTCATTTAATTAAATGTAGCTATAGCTAATGTTTGATTAATCAAAAAATATACAATAAACTAATTGTTAAATAAAATATTGCATCCGAGCATATGATGCAAAAGAAATGGTAAACTCATTCCATGAATACCGTTTAAAACAACACAATTACATAAATTACAATTAAGATAAAATAATAAATAAAACAAATTTCCTGAAAAATTAATGAAAATTCGTGAAAAATATTATTGTAATCAATTATTAAACGGATTTAATAAGTTCACCGCACATTTTATTTTATATCCACCTCATACCAGAAATGACTGTATTACAACAAGCAAAGAGTTTTTAAAATCCAATTTCCGGCCGTGACACTAAGCTCTACTAAAGCACATTAAAATGATCGAAGATTATAAAATAAATAAAACGTAAACACATTTTGAAATAACAACTTGGCTTTAGTTTGATGAGCTGACGAGCACAAAAAATGTCTTCAAAATACTTATAATAATTTTATGTTTTTATAATATGGGCTACTAGAAATAGTAGTTTCAATCTCTAAATCGAGAACTTTTTTAAGGATGATAATACATGTTAATAATTACTTTCTCAAAGCGTTTGTAATGATTGTGATAAAATTTGGTGCTTAGGATTTCTGGTAATGGAAAAATGACCTAGTCTGGTTTTGGGCTCGGAAAACACCATTCGCATCTGTTCGATTAGTTGGATTTTTTTGCATTCTGTTGCGCAAAAATGTTTTGAAAAGCTCCATAACTATTTTAATGAGATGTCTTCGAGTATGAAACCCTATGTAGCATGTTAATGGTTTATGAAATTGTTTCTTTTAAGAGCCTTAAGCCCATGTCAGATAAAACTTTTGCTTCGCTTTGCGTTACGAATTCGCTTTGACATTTCAGATAAAATGAACAGATTTTTATGAAGCATATCACATAAAGAACTTTTAACGCAACGCGAGGCGAAAAGTTGAGCAACTCCCATCTTTTGCGCGCTTTGATAGCTGAATGTAAAATTAGTACACATTTGTATATGTTAACATGCAATGTGTGCTTGTTGTCAAAGTTTTTATTGTGGCATACACTTTGCATTTACGCTTTTGGCTAAAGCTAGAAATGTCACGCAAACTGACAAAATTGTATCTGACAAAGCCTTTAACGATATTGATGCTGTTTAGTATCTAGGAGCCTTGGGAATACTAAACAGTGAAACCCACTTTTACCTAGTTTTCATGTGCTTCTGAATAAAATTGCGCCAATTGTATTTGAAATTGTTAAAATTGTGTATTTTAGTGCTTTTAGCGACGATGAGCGAATTTAGCACAGCACCGGGAAAATGCCTTTATTTCCGGGTTTCAAGAATTTATAACATTAGACTACTTCGAAAATATAAAGTCGACACAGCTTGAAACTCTGATTGAACAAATTTTAATTTTTTTTTTGGTCTACATAATATAATTCCCGAAACAGACTTTCATATAATGGCTGAAGCAAAGGGTCACTGTATATACTGGGACTGAATTTATTATTTGAAATTTGGAAATCATACAATTTTATAATTAATAATAAGCTTTAACAACAACAGACCATTTTAACAATGCAATTAGTTAAAGATTATGTAGCAGTGTTACTATAACACTGGTCTTTAACTCAGTGATCACCATTGTTCACATTATGTATAATCAGTTTTCTTTCTAGACCAGAAAAATGCCAAAAATTATGAAAATTTCCCCTCAAAGTCAAAAAACAATAGCTGTCTTTACGAGCTTTCTATCATTTATCTAAAAGTCGTTAAAGCCCTTTAAAAATCCGTTAAGCTCAAGCCAGACTCTGCATATTTTCTTCGTAATTACGAACGCTTTTGTAAAATCGATTGTCTACTGTTCGAATATATTTTTTTCTTTTAGAGCCAGTGACTTACAATGAAGTAGATTTTATTTGTTTTAAGCTACTTTTTGTTAAAATGATGATAACCTTTTGATTGAAGTGAAGTATTTTACATGCAATCAATATGGCATAACAGTTGATAACAAAACAAAATATTTGTTGAGTGTATTGTGAGTACAAAAGTAACCAATGCTGCATAGATTTGAAATGTATACAGTTAATGCAGAGTTTTTGAAGCGAGCAATGAAACATTATAATTACCATGAATTATTTACAAATTCTTGTAATATTATTTTCTTTTGCAACAAGTAAGTTGAATTCAGTAAAAAAATTAAGTGTACAATTAAAATAAAAAGTATTTCAGTCTATTTGTAATTTAGAGAACGACCAAAATAATGATATATTACGACAATGCTTGCAAGAACATAATAAAAATCCGAAATAATACCACGCAGCTGATGGAGAAATTTAAAAGTTATGCAAACTGGTCCAGTGAAGAAATTCCGTGTTTTGCTCGCTGTGTAGTGGCTGAAAAGGTTGGTTCGATATCGACAATCATCGTTGGAATAAGCAAAAATTGTTGATGATTTGGGTGAAAATTTATTTAATTATTGTCGTTACGAGTTTAGTCGCTTGCTTGAAAATGTATGCTCGTATGCATTTAAAGGACTTAAATGTTTAAAAGATGTAAGCAATAAAAACACAAAATTTGTACTTTGACTTTTGCTTCATTAACCTAAAATTTGTAATTTATTTTTCTTTGATTTCTGTTAATTTCTGTTTTATAACATTATAACTAAAGGCAGAATTAAATGTTGTAGTCACTTATTCTCATCTGTTGGATTGCATTAATGAAAAAGGCCACCAGCATGTCACAGCTCTTGGAATATTATCATTTTCCAAAGGTGAACGCATACCCTGCCTTTTAATTGTTTCGCCATCAAATCCAAATTGTATGATGCAAATTTTGAATGGCTGACTGAGAATTGAGTTAAGGCATTTGGTCCACCGAGGGATGTTAACTTATCAAATGTTGCCATTTGTCGGGTACCTGATGGTAAAGAAAAGCTACAAATCTCTGTGCCTGGATGTATGAAGAATATAACTGCTGGGAACGTTTTAATTATAATACAAACGGTTCAGTGTCATATCGCAAAGTATTGAGAAAGAGCAGCGGCCATAGGAAGTACTAATTTATCTGCGTAAATGTTTCTAAATGCAATCCATTATGCGAGTAAGTATAATTATTTCTAAACCAGTATGGGCTGAAATTAACTGCATTATTGTAATGAAATAAAATAATTCTAATGTCTTTTTAGGTTCAAAAATTTTGGCGTTCTTATTATGCAGTGTCAAGCATGCGGTAAATTTTACATAAAAAATATTATTTTTATTGTTATTCATACACTGAGAACTTTAAGTAAATGAGTATGTTTAGCAGCCTTTCAATATTCTCAATTAAATTGATTTATTATACATACATGATGGTGCAACTATTTATTTAAAGATTAATTAATGCCCAATCATCTTATTATTATGGGAGCGATAATATTTAAACATAAAATAAATGATTTTATAACATTGAGGAAGCTCGGATGGGCTCCTTATCATCTTTGTTGTACACATATGTTTAATAAGCCCAAAGATGTCCGAAAATATTGAGCAATTCATCATGTTAAATAGGCGACATTATTATATATTATTGATATGTTATTATTAATATATCGTGTATCGGAATATTAAGTTCGCTAGTGGATATAAGTCAGATTTTTCAATTCAAAATTATACCCAATTGTTTTTAGATGTTGAGCAGGATTACAATTATTTTTCTAATATATAATTTTTCCGATAAGTTTAAAGAGATAGCAAATTAAATTTACCACTGAAGGAGAGTGAGTAATATGATTTCATATTAAGATGCATTGAACTTAGAAGAACAAATAATTTGGTAATAGATTACCAAAACCAAAACCACCTGAAAGGATTATCAGTTATTATTTAAGCATCACGAAAGAAAAATAATTAATACAGCAAACAATTTCATCGATGGAGTTTTCCACACTGATTAGACAGACTTTGTAAGAAGAGTAGAATTAAATTAATTTAGAGTAATTTTTCCAAATGAGCTTATTTGCAACATAAATTTTTGCTGAAATGAAGTGAAATATATCATCAAGCACCTCGATGGCTGAGTTGTGATCAATAGTCATAACATCAGCAGGTTCGATTTCTGCCGAGGGCTCTCACTATCACTATAGCTAAATAAAATGCTTCGCAATGTTATTGCTTGTTAAAAATAAAATTTCGTATATAATTAAACCAATTTCACGTTTCTAAAATATAAAATTAATTGTTATTTTAAAACTCTTCTTATCTCTTTCACGGAGGAAGGGCGCTCAAAGCAAATCTTAACAGTTTTTTTTTTACTTATTAGAAGAGTTACGAGAATTACCTCCACTTGTCTAATATAAGATTCAAGTGAATAGATAGATCTATAAGAGAATATTTTACACCCTTCAAAAACAAAATTCTGATGTAATCTAATGAATTTACCAGAATACACTGCCAGTGGCGCTTTAGTTTTTCCTATTGTGTTGTCTAGTTAGAGGTTGCAAGAGTTGACACGAAATTTACTTAAAAACAAAAAAATTATGTAACTATTACTACTGCATAAAATCCACAAAATTCGAGTTTTTTCTAAATGATTTCTTAAATATATGTGATGTTTTGCATTAATAATTTTATATTAAGACTTTTAATGTTGTGCGTGGTCATGGATGGAATCAAGTCCATGATACAATGGCACTTATTGATTTGCATTTAGTTTGATAAAGTTGAGGTTGTTTTTTTTAAATAAATATTTTACTAAACTGCATCACCTTCTGTAGATAACATGCATACATGTGTGAAAAACACAGACATACAGAAAAACCTGATTTGTAATTTGATTCAAAAAATGAGTGTAAAAAATAATTTCATAATGCAAGAAACACAACCAAGGTCATTACAAATTTAAAAGACGAAAGAAAAAGAAAAGAAATTGAGTTCGGCAAAAATAAATATTTCATGTCTTGATGTATTCAAGAAAAATAAATGAACGTTAATCCGAAAGTACTTCTGTGAGAGTTGTTGTATTGCAGATCATTCACTCAAATGAAAGGTTGAGTTTAGTGCTTTTTCAGTGTACATGCTTAAAAGCTTGAAAGTATGGACAATCTGTACTTAAGTAGTCTGCAAGCCTTATTTTGATTTCGTTTGGTTTTAGCTTTAAAAATTTAATCAGAGCTCCACAATAAAATTATGAGTACCGAGACACAGCGCTCGTTTAAAATAAATGGAGTTTAGTTATGGGCTTTTATTTCGCAAATCAATTTCCACATAATATATTTATTTAATAGCTGACACTTGACACCGATGATATGACTTTAGAACCTCGAATAGATAGTAAAGAGATTATTTGCTGATTTCTAAATGTATGTATTAAAAATATTTTTTTATTATTATTATTTTGAACTTTTTCATATAATTCTTATGTATTTAATTTTACTTTCTATTCAGAAAAATTTATTATGGATATTAAAACCAGCTCTATTTCAAGATAAAAGACCTTTATTTGTTGTTTTCGTGCGAAGAGCTGCAGCCACCTATATGTGACTAACAGTTTTTGGTGCTAATCAGCTCGAATATTTTTAGAAAGGCTAAAGCGCTTTATGTAAAGCACGCCAAATTAGTACAGGAAGGAATCGCCCTATTGAAGTGTTAAAACACAGTAATAAATAGACGTTTAAACAGAGATACGATTATGAGTTAATAATTATATTATAAGAATGAGCTAAAAATTATTCTTCAAGTTTTTTTTCGTTTTATCAAAATCTTTTCATTATCAGATATATTTGAACGCTTAGACGTTATTCCCATGTTGTATCATGCTCTGTTGTTTAATATTCACTTAACATACTTTAGAAATGAAGAGATTTTGTTACCACAAAAAAAAAAAATAAACATTCTTTTAGTCGTAACAAACAAATAACATCTATAAATAAGTAAGCACAGACTTGTATGCCAAATCACATTTTATGTATAAAAATCTCTGAGACAACATTAAAAAGGAATTGTGAACGTGTTGCTCATAAATTTTGTCTATGCTCGTACTTTTAGCTGTCGAAATAACATTTACTGAACTTATTGCACGCCATCACTTGTCCAAAAACGAAAGGTAAATGATAAAAATTAAAATTCAAATATAATCTGTACCGAATATTATTATTCCCTTCACTATTTACTGAAAGTCACTTTTAGTGAAGACGACCATAAATAACAAATTGTTAAATAAGAAGAATTAATTAAGAAATCGTTATAAATATGATGCATTCCATGACGGATCAAAAACAACTTGTAACGCTCTGACTGCGTAGTATATAAAGACTGCCGACTGATTTTTGAAGAAAGAGAGCGCAATTTTTGAGTCTTAAGGCCTATACGATGGTCTTAAGGAAGTTACCATTTGAAAAATAACATTTATTTGTAGACGATAAGATAATTATGTAGATTTGTGTGGAGATATTTATTTGAATACACCAAAATTACTATTGCATTGAAATATTGAACAATTAACAGCAACATTTCAAACTGATAAATGAAAATAATTCAACTGTCAAAATACCGTGAACAAATAAATGTGTGAACACTGATATTTTAGTTGCAGGAAGAAGTCTCCACTTAGTGGTTTATAACATATCTGTATTTGCAAATAAATGTCAGAAATTCCGTTTAGAACTCCCGTAACGATGCGCTGAAATGCAAAATTTAAGTTTTTCCACACAGAGTTCTTATGGAAGTGTAAATTTCCTTAAGACCTCTGTACCGACGTTTAATCAGAAATTTACTGCCTCTTTCACTATTTTGAACATGTTCTTTCTTTCGCATACATACATTTGATACAGCAACAAAATTTTTAAATTTGGTTTTTATTAAATGTGTTTGAGAGAACGAACCAACGTATTCGAAATAGTTGAAGAAACAGTTATGAATTAGTGTACTTCTTTATTATTATTTATGTAATTTTTTATTTTATTATTTGTACTTTTTCATGTACTTTTCATTATTATTTATGGAAAACAGTTTCAATACTTTCTTACCATCACCACAAATTTCTAAATTCATATCGATAATTAGCTGATTAACATAATTGGCCATCATAAATTTAATAAATGAAAAAATTAAAAACGAGTCTAAAAACCAATCTTAGATAGTTACTTTATAAGAACTAAAAGCAAATATAGTTTAAAACAAATATTTCATACAAAGTTTTACTAAAATTGATTTCAAATGCATTTTTATTATTATACCTCCTACATTATAATATCTGGTAAAAGACGTAAATTTTTGGCCACCACTCAGTTGTGAAATTAAGCATTAAAATGCTCTGCATACTTAACAAAAAGTTTCGAAGAACTAAACTTTTCTTAAAGTCTTCTTAATAGCCCAACAACAATTTAGTTATTTTTAACAGATAATTTAAATTTAGCACTTGATATGGTATGCTTGTTATGATAGTAACGAGACGTATAAGTTCATACGCCATAACTGCTGAAATAAAATATTTTATAAAGACACTTGAATAAATATAAATTAAGATGCCGAGTTAGTTCACAAGCCTAGTTGTATAGTTGAAAGTTTTGGATTGATAGAAAACTGCAAGCACAATTAAAATACAAATATTTAAAACAAAACAATTCACAAACATTTTATTTTATAATTTATTGCTTGTATTTGAGATAGCCTCTCAAATAGAACTTGAATAGGTATAACTAAGCTGCGATTAGGCAATCAAATAATGAGTAAAATAGGCTAAAATAATATAATGCATAATGAAATAAGATAACGTAAAATAATACAAAATTATATAACACATAATAAAACAGAAACTAAATATATAAAAAAACAGAATAAAACAAAAGAAGATTAACATAAAATAAAATACAATTTAATGAAGTAGATAAAACAATACAAAATTATAAATAAAAACAAAATAATATAAAATAAAACAAGGCAAAATAAATAATATTAAAAAATTCAAAACAATTAATTTAGATCAACTAAAATCAAATAAGATATTTTTGATTTTTATTTAAGCTTATTTTATTTTATTTTCTAGTCATCGTAACATTAAACAAGTTGATGCAATCAAATACGATTATTAAGCTATAATTATTTCATGGCTTGTCTGGTCACATTCTATGAAATTTTCTACTGCAGCATATGAATGCACATACACACACACATATTTACATAATCATATGTTTATACAACATTGTCTAATTAAACTAACAGATTGTGTGTACTGTTACTTGTGCTTTACATTTAATTTCTTAATAAAGTTTTTAATGCATTCCAATAAATAACATTCTATAAAACATGAATTTCGACTATTTATGTACATATTTATAGCTGTATGTGTGTGACTTAAAGTTCCACAAGAACAACAGTCACGTATAAATTATTTCTTCCCGGAATTTTGCCCCATATGGCAGCACACCTTTGCCTTTTTGGAACAAAAGTTAGTAGCGCTTTAGTCAGAAATTTACAGAAATTGTATTTTATAGTTGCAAAGTTTGTGAAATTAATCAATAAAAATAAATGTGCATAAACGAGCAAATATATCAAGAAACAAAACGTCTGGTTGTATGACTGTTAACATGTCTTTAGGCCTGTCATTAAATGCAAACATTTATACCAAAATTTTGCATTTACAGTCATTTGAAAATGACAAATGTTTGTTAATGAATGGTAATATTCTGTGAATGTGTGAATTATATACATATGTATATATGCAAACGTACATACATATGTATGCGTACATAAAACGTTATAATTTGCCAACTGTTACAGAGGTAATTTTAACGTTAAAAGGGCATGCGATGCATATTAATAGCAAATTTTAAATCACTAAAATATCGTTGATTTCTTTAATGCATTCCACAAAAATTCTATCAGCATATAGTGCATACATTATAACAATTTTATACAAAATATTAATTGTAAATGAAATACTATGGCTTAACAAGTTATTTCATATTAACCTAGAAATGTGATATGAAATGTAATCGAATTTCAATTAAATTAAAATTTATAAAATTAACTCTTAACAGAATTTTTTAGTGAAATATCAATTAAATTTCTTACATCATATCTAGCATCCAATTGAAAAAATATTAAATATAAAAACTTTATTATTAGCGTTATTTTCGGTAATTGTTTTATAAAACCCTCATTTTACTTTTTAAGCTTTGCTTTCGTTTTGTTAACAACATCTTCAGTTAATACTGTCGCAAAAGAAACGCAATTCTAATGAAATAAATAAATTTAAATATATATTAAGTGCAATAATTTATGTTTTGCAATCAAAGTTTATTCTAACAGTATGGACATTAACAAAATAATATCTAACAATTTTTCAAAATATCACAATTGGCACCATAAGTTATCAAAGTCGAACAATTACACGCCCTATTTACAATGAAGTTTTGCAATATTTTACTTTTCTTTTGGTTAAGAAAAGTCAATTATATGTTTATCTAAAAATTATAGTTCAAATATGAAATTTTATTAATATTTGCTAAGATATTTTGCAAACTAACTACAATATCTTTAACCTTTTCTAACAAAAAAAAAAAAAAAAAAAAAAATATATATATATATATATATATATATATATATATATATATATATATATATATATATATATATATATATATATATATATATATATATATATATATATATATATATATATATATATATATATATAATCATGCATAAAAACTTTTAAAATCATGCATATTCAATATTGCATTAGGAAAATCGTGAAATAATTTAAATTGTGTAAATAATTGTACAATCTGGAACCATGAAGAATGTAATATTTGTGGGACTCTGCCATTAATGTTATTTAGAATATTTATTCTTTCTGATTTTATCGTTGAATAACTAGTTCGCCCTCTAAAATTTGAAGAATCTTGAAATGCCAATAAGTTTTTTATTTATCTATATAGATGCATCTAACTGTCATAAGTAACTCCATTAAATTTAAATTTTTAAATTTACAATTTACCTTTTGCAAAAGAACATAAACAGCACATTTTATTAAAACAAAGTAAAAGACGTTTTATAATGGAAGGCAAAAGTACATTGTGCAACGCAAATACACATATAGGAAGATAAAATTTTGACTGAATATTGTTAAGTATAGATATTATTTTGTCGTTTTATTAAATGAAATTACTCAAATATTTCCTTCTAAAAGACGTATATTGTATAAATTTCTCATTATATATCACAGAAACAGATCTTTTTCAATTGAAATCCATAAACATCCGCATGAAAGTCTTAGACTTACTCTCAAGCAATTTACCCCCAATACATTACTTAATATTTAGGAGAACTTTCAGGAGCTATTTTTCATAAAAGACATAAAAGTTTCTTTGTCTAGTCAAAAACAGTTTCTTTTGTACATTTTAATATAAATCATTGCAGAGTTTAAAAAAAGTTGCCTTGTTATTTAATATAAATCATTATTTTAAATTATTCTAACCACCTCAATTAGTTTTTATTTATAAAGAGATGTGAACGAATTTTAAATATCAAAATAAGAATGCTTTAAGTCTACAATAACAAAAACTTACAATAACTTAAGAAAAAACATATATATTTCAGCATGACAGAATTAAAATAAATAACAATTTTTATCATACGTGAACATTTTTTTTAGTTCAATTTTAATTTACAATTTTTTCAAACAAATCTTCAAAAACACTTTAATAAAAACAAGTTAGATTGTTATGTACATTTTCATTATTATAAACACGTTTGCAAAATTTTAATTGAATACTGAATTTATGGGCAATACAATTATATAATATCATTTGTAAAGCTTATTTTCGACATCATCTTGCCGGGTTAATATGCGATACGAAACGAATTTGCACACACTGGCGTTGGCTTACGATGTTTACAAAATACTTTAGATTGATTTCTATATGTAACTGTTTAATTAAAAACAATTTAATTTTTATCCAACAAAACTTTTAATTCAATTCAGATTGCAATTGCTGCAATCCTTCTCTCTCTCTTGTTCATTGTTTGATGAAGTTAGAATGCTTAACCACTTAGTAAAAACCTGCTGATTTAGATGCTATAGATGCGAGA
>BGZK01004244.1:0-15275 GCA_005406025.1 Eumeta japonica | reverse complement strand
GGACATATAAATACTAAGACTGATATTGGTAAAAACTCATCTTGTAAAAATCCCCTGTAATAGTCGGCTCATGATAAATCATTAATTTTACTCATAAAAAACACTGATTGTGCTTGTCCAAGAGCGCAATTGCAACTTTATAGTTTCGATTTATTTCTTGTAAGTAAAGCAAAATATTAGATTTTTCATGCTGCCGACTGCCACCGTCGATATTTTATTTCTCAAAACATAAATTTTTCTATAGTTTATATTTATTCTCCTTTTATGAGCTGCCATACAATGAATGATCTTTAATATTAGTCAACAAATAAACGCGAAGCAAGAAACACATCAAAATAAAAAAAAATAAAAAACGCTCGCAAAATATTAATAATAAAGACGTTAAGACAATAACAAAATAAATAAACAACTCCAAATAAAATAAACCGCCAAAAACGTGAATTGTTTGTTATTATTATTTTTTTTTTTTTAACAAAACGTGAAGCGCTGACAATTTTAATTGCTTATTAATAATAAATCAAAAAAACAATTATAGCTAATATATGGACAACGTTTGAAACACCTTTAAACTAGGAAATACAAATATCGCTGAAACGAGTTTGCGCAATTGCAAAAGGACGATAAGCAAAAACAATTAATAAATTATTACACTCAAAGTGCAAATGAATGTGTTAAGCTACAAACTTTATAAAAAGTCATCCTAAGATCCGTCTGCGGCAAATTGTAACAAATACAATAAAAGGTTTATAAACATCCTAAAAGTTTGAC
This sequence comes from Eumeta japonica, assembly GCA_005406025.1. Lineage (NCBI taxonomy): Eukaryota > Metazoa > Arthropoda > Insecta > Lepidoptera > Psychidae > Eumeta > Eumeta japonica. Next base: position 14,507 of record BGZK01004244.1, on the reverse strand, counting down.
TGCTAAACAAATTTATTCTTGCAAAGGTAATTGTAATGTGTTTATTATTAAACAAATATTTATTAAGTGGCAGGCGATTTCAAAAGTTAGTGAGATTAGTTCAAAAGCAAATTAAAATAAATTAAATGTGTATGCATTTGTATGTGCATACACATGTGCTAAATCGACACAGTCATATGAATACGTATGTTTGTAGTGTAACTGAAGTTTAAGATCGATCAGCCTCAACATAAAAATTAAAAATGAACTTTAATTAAAGTTAAAATTTAATTAAATAATGTAGTGTTGTTTGAAACGTTTTGATCTCTATTTTTACTTTGAAAGATACATTAAATTATTTGTATGCGTAGAGGCAGAACAATTCTCAGATCCATTAAATAATTTTACTAAGACGACTGTTGAATTGACAAATAAAAAATTTTGTTTATCCGGCTTGTTTATTTATTCATATGTAAATGTTTTCACGTTTAAGCCACTAAATCGAATAGAAAATGCATAGCATTTTTCACCGGTTTTGACTATTTTGATCCGGGTTTTTAAAGGTCCTTAAGACGTTTCGATGGAGTTTTACGTCTGTTTTCGTTTAGGGTTTACGAGCGAGCTGCTTCTACTCTACTACATACTATTACTATAGTTTTTAAAAACATTCTTTTAGCAAATATTTAAGCAATTTTTTATTTACAATTATATTTTTCTTTTATTTTTTTTTTTGTGTACCTTTAACTACCGTCAAATTGTAATTAGCGGCCCTTGTTTTATGATTATTAATCCAGAAAACAAATCTTAATGCTTGTGATCCCATTGTTTGTAATTAGATGACACATTTTCATGTAATGCCTGAAATATTTCATATCGTTTATCTCTTTAATTAAAATTTAAATGTGATTTAAACTGGCCAAGATATTCATCATTTTGTGCATTTATGAGCAAAAATTAGATAATTTGTGTTGGAAAATTTTTCGAATATATTATAAGAACATAAAAATAAAAACATGTTACCAATATTTAGAAATTACGTTTTCATTTTCTGTATTACTATTTTGTAATACATATGTAAGTCAATTATTAACAACAAACAAGTGTCTCTGTAGATATCTTTCACAATAATATTTATTCTAAATAATTGTGCATAAAAGATATAATATCAATTGTTTTAAGCTAACAAACTTCAATCTACTCTGTATATTGGTAACTACGTCTTGGTTATACAGATACAAGTTAAAACCTCTTAACGGAACAGAATATTAACAACCTATATTTTATCCACACCTGTGCCATATTTTTTATTACTAAATTCATTGTTTATACAAAACAAATGTCAAGTGTACCTAATTACAAATGATAAAAGAATTTAATGTTAAACAAATATTTAAATTTTAGTCAAAGTAAAAAACTTTGCAGCCAAAAAGACTAATTCTTTTTATTTATTTATTTACTCAATTTCATCTACAGAAATATATTCTTACGGATTACTATAACACTTAGTTGTAGTACTTAAATAACATTAATTTGAACATATTATAACTAATATTAAAACATAATAAATGTGAAGCTATTACATAAATGTAAGGATCTTGCAATTGGCTCATTATTTGCATAATTAGTTATATGAAAATCCTCTTCAAACATACGATTATTCCTTAAATCTCTATGAGGGCAATATAAGGTAAAATAGCTATTTAATTCACGACAGTCCACCATAAAACATTGAACGCCACCAACAATGAGGAACAAGTTCTACGATCTTTTAATGATTTAAACCAAGCAAGTTTCTTCTAACTTTATAGGATGGTAGTTCATGAGGCCAAATTAACTATAAAGCAGTTTTGGTAAATACTTTTGAATGCGTTCAATGCGATTAGATGTACCTGAGTGATGGGGATTCCATACAATAGAACAATATTCCAAAGAACTCTGAACCAAAGACATGTATAAAGATTTAGGTATATGCATCCTTGAAATCTTTAGAATTTCTTCTAATTAAACCAAGCATACTATAGCCTAAATATAATTTATTATCAAAATTACTCCTAGATCTTTACTTCAAGCACGCGCTTAATCATATTGGTTAGACAGCTACAACTTTAGTTTACTTTTGATTTTTAAAATTTATAAAATATAAAAATAGCATAATATTTTTAAGAGAACACATTTCGTGTGTTTATTCTAAAGGAATTAAAGGGAAGAATTTAATGAAATATTTCAAGATTCGTTGAATTAATTAATTAATCATTGAAATGGTAAATGCATTTGATCACTCGGAATACACAGCAAAACGCTGTCTTATTGTTGTATTTTAATTTTTAACAACAACAAAATTTAGTAAAAATGTTTTATTTTTTCTAATTTGAATGATTTTTATATAAAATTATGTGTATTTAGCCAAAGACAATAAACGTTCTTCTGAAATGCCATATACATACATATGTATATGTATTACATTTATAATCAGTTGAAGGTATGTATTAATCAGAAATTATTTTATTTATCAATAAACTTAATTTTTTCAACAATGATTTATATAATGAATACATATTATGTATTCACATTGATTTACTTCAGTTTGGTAGCTTTGATAGATTTTAAATTCTCTTTGGTATTCACCACTAATTGCCACTACACAAACATATGCACATCCAAATTGCAAAATATATATATATATATATCTGTATATATATTAATGCGACTCTTTTTTTCCAAATAACTGTTTTGTGAGTATGATGTAGATAAAGTTATCAGTCCTTACCATAAATAATTAAATTTTGCCGCATGGAAAATACCTGTATAAAACCGAATGCGAAAAAAAATAATAATGGAGGAATTCACACTGAGCTGGCTATTTGTTTATATGGTAAAATGGAAAAATTTCAATTATATTTAAAACAACAAAGTATACTCACATTTTATTTTTTTACTTTACTCAGTCAACAAATAACAAATTCAGTGTGAACCTCACTAATGTTTTAATATATCATAAATAAAAGCTATGAAATAAAATGTTATATTCTAATGTTAGATTAAATTTAAAGTTGCCTTATTGCAGCAAGCCAATAAATCACATATTATCATATTCTTAAAAGTCGGCCTCACAGTACCGTACCCTTCCGAAAGTGTAAATATATATATTTTTTTAACAGTTTGTTTGTAACTGGAACCAAATAATTTTAAAGAAACATTTTTAATCATGTAGACTCATTGGTCGCATTCGATTCGTAACAGACAAAATTAATTTGTTTCATGCAGCTTATGCAATTAAAACCGATTACTCAATAAGATGTAGACACTTTTTTATCTTGCTACCAAATCTTCAAAAAAAATGAGTGAAGATACTTGTCTTTACCAATTATTGTAGTTTTCATCAAGTGAAATTTATGCAGTTGTTGCAACTCGATGTCATATCATTTTAAGGCAACAAGAAATCAAGTTTTTTCATAATTCATCTTCAGCGGCAACATGAAATCATACCACTCATCTGATGAATTTTGTTTTATTTTTTTGCTTGCTTTGCCTTTCTTCCTGAATTGTCCAAAAGGACAGACATGTAATTATTTATTCCTATACCCTACATTTATGACTGCACGTGCAGATTTTATTTTAATAATTTTTACTCAAAAGAAATTGAAATAAATTATAAAAAGAAACGTTTAGCAGTTATTTATAAGGGTTTTGCAGCGAAAGATTTCTGAGATTTGCTTTTACTCACATGTCTATTCCTGTAAGGGCAAACTCTGAATGTAACTTGTAACAATTGCACTAATCATTTGCTACAACGATTTTGTCATTAAATTGATGTTGCAGTCCAGCCTGTGTAAAATATTTTCTGAATTGTTATTGACATACAATAATGGATGAAATGAAAAATATTTTTGTAAAACATTAACCTCTTTTATGCATTTTTTGCCTCGTCTTGTGGGAAGGAGCCTTGTAGGGTGGAATTCTAGTGGTGACTTTCATAATCTTCGATTTTATTCAGCCGACTTTATTTTCTCTTCTTCATACAAGTTCGAATAAATTTGTTTACAGCACTCTCACAATTTATTTATTAAATTTATATGGTTCAATATGATATTTGGAAATATTTATCATCTCGAATTATTATATTATTAAGGGCTTACTTATACCGATCTTGATCTATTATCTAATTTTAAATAATAAAAAAATCGAGGGACACTACTGCGGTATTAATGACTCCTTTTATAAACCATTTTATAATTAACAATATTTGCTTCTTTACAATTTATGCAACTCATTTTGGTTTTGGGGGTTTTGTCATTTACGTTCGATTTAAATTTGATGTGAATGAGAATTTAATAATAGCTTGAGTTGTTTCTCTATATACAACGTTAAGCGATACCAACTAGACTTCTGAGTTGAGCTAATACACAATAATTGAAAAAGACAAATATCAGTCCAGAAAACTTTATGTTGCCAAAATATTTTGAACAAAAAAGACGTCTGAAAGTCGCTCTATATTTATTTATTTATAAAATAAAAAACCTCCTTTGCCAAATCCCTTAAATAAATAATTGATTAAAATATCAACTTGTTTGCTGTTTAATAATGTTTGTAAATTTTACCGAAATAAAATTCAATCTCTGAATTAGTAAAAATACATCATCAATATGATACAAATTATCAATTACTGGTTAAACTTGTTGAAAGTACAAATGGCACGTTCATAAATTGTTTAATCACTATGGGCTTTAATCATAGTCAAAATTTTACGGCTGCATTCATTAAAAATTATTTTATGTTTATAAAGCACTTATTTGATAGGTATTGCATAGAAATTTTCTGAGTAAAAGCTTAATAAGCCTATAATATCTTTTGTGAATATGGTCATAAATGTGTAAATCATTTTTTTACAACTTAAATTTTTCTGTCTTTAGCCTGCTGAAAGCTTAAATCAGTGCCAGAAATAATTATTATCTTTTAGATTTAATTATTTTATGGACTTAGGACATTCATAAATTTTCCTGAATTTGTTGGGACTTATTCAATAGCAATACAAGTAGCAAAAGTTTTAGTTACATGCGCATATCTGGTCGATTTATGAGCACAGGATAAACGAACACTAGTGTTCCACACAGAAAAATGAATGGTTGGTTGAAATGTGCTTAGGTCCATGAAATATAAATTTTAAATACCATGAGAACTCAAGTGTTCTCGTAAATTGATTAGATTAACAAATCATATGCTTTTGTCTTAACTACGTAATTCATATGATAACAACAACCGAATAAAATAATATGAACTAGATTTTATAGCACCAATGATTGTTGATATCTACAGCACAAACAAAAAAACTGGTTTTCCAAATTTACGATAAAACCAATTGCAGCAAATATTTGGCTAATTTTATTTTTAAAGCTTGTACTGTCAGATTAATTTTGAATTTTAAGATTTGATAAAATATGAGAATATGACTGCCGAAAATCACCCTCTCGGTGTACAAATGTTAAAAGAAAAACAGGGCAAACGAAAACATGTTTGTGGTGACATACAACAAACTTGTCTCCTCACATGGGAGCATCCTTGCATTTAGAGAATAGCTAAGAAAATTTCAAACTTCTAGCTTATACCCTTTCCGATACAATTAAATTTCAATAGAATAATTATTTAAAGCGGCAGTTATAACATAATAATAATGTCGGCCAAAACCACAAAAAGAAAAAAGCCACAAGCCACTGCGAACGGTTATAATTTAAAATGATTATCAATTTGTTGTACTTAATGTTTCTGTGTTAGTATGCATATATATGTACATATACATATGTAGTTGTTTTAACAGTTAAAAAGGTTTATAACGATCCCGCGATAAATCGATTGTCTGCCAAGATATCCCGTCAAACGATCGTTTGATGATTTTAACGAAACAACGAAACGAGCAGTTAAATGTTTCAAAATCAAAACAAAACCTTTTCAACAAGAGCGCTAAATTATTTCAAAAACTGATCAGTTATTGTTGGTCAATCAATAAGAACGGTTGACTAATTTTCAAAACTGCTCGTTAATTTGTCAGTGTTACCGAATGAAAGCAAAAATCAAGGAACAACGTGTAGTGTTCTAAAGGAAGTTTAAATATATTTTTTAAGTTACTGGGCTTCTGTAAAAACGAAAGGTAATAAATGAATAAAAATATAACATCTTTCTCATTCATATACACATCCAATTAGTTACTTTCAAGTAAAATAAATTTTAAAAAATTATATATTTGAGTCATTGTTTGAACAAGTGAAATAAACTATAAAAAGAAACTGTTTCTACTTTTAATGAACTCACAAACAAATACCCAGTAAACTCTTTTATAGTAATAAATATATTTCAAAATTTAAGGACTGTTTATAAAATGAAAATATATAAATATAATATGTACATATGTATGTATATACATATTTTAAATTCCTGTATGTCATGAAGAAATATTAGTTAAACGGACAACAAATCAAAATCAATCACATATTTTTGTGTGTAAAGTGTTTGTCTTTGTTTATTTATAAGATATTTTATTATTTTATGGTAAGAGCGTTTAGAAAATTATATGTCAGACTGCAGGCATTTATTAAAACGATTGAGTAGATAAAGGCATTCATTCGGTAATCGCGCCAGAACTTTTTTCGTTTTCGGAGTTATTATGATCCTTACAACTTCTCATTTCGAATAAAAAATACTTAAAGGGTATCAAACTAAAATTTCTCTAATCCTTTATATTGTATGAAATTGAAATCATTAGTTTTCATATTAATATCAGAAAAATTTCTCATTCAAATGACACATGAAGTAGTATCTTTAAATAAACGCATTTTTTTTTATATGTATGTTTTATTTCTTCAGAAAACTAAAGCCAATCAAATCTTGAAATTTGGTGGTGTAAATAATTAATTTGTTTCTGAACTTTAGTTTAAGATCCCTTATTCAGGTGATTCCTTATTCAAGTGACAGGCAGTGTATAAGTGAAAATAAATTGATTTTTTTTTTTTTAAATAAATAAAAATATTTTAAGTGGTTTTAAATAGAATTCTTATAAAATGAGCTAAATTTTAAAATGATAAAAAAACATTATTTACTTGCCCTGAAAAAGCTATCCGAAGGAGAGCGAAATATTGGCAAATAAATAATCAATATCATATCAAAACCGAACTAAAGCTTCATTTTAAAATTCAACTCATTTAAAGAAGGGTCGAACTAATCAAATATCAAACCAATAGAATTCTTATAGAAGTATAAATCAAGTCAAACTGTTTAACAAAAATAATCATTTATTGCAAATAGCGCGTAAATTTATTAAATACACTTACATATGTATGCATACGTATATATAATGATTGATTTGTCGCTATAACACAAAAATCTCAAGAATGTATGTACATGGGTATCTATCTGATTATTTCATAATAACACTTTTGTTGTACAAATTTAATTTGTTGAAAAATTTTATGTACCATAAGCAGCTAATTAAGCACTTTAAAATTTTCTGCTGCTGGGTTTTACTTTTCTCTGGAAACGTTAATTAATTAAAAATAAGTGTTGTGTAAGATTAAGAGTTTCGATATATGTATGTATGTAGTTGTATGTAGAGCACATCTTAAATAATTTTAATTTAGCAAAGAACTTGTCTAAGAGCAATTATACACTTATGGGCAAAAGTATTTGCAATCTGTAATTTTAGTAACATTAGTTGACCAGCCGCCTATCACTCTTCAGAAGAAAGAGAAAGAACGAAAACTTCGAGTGGGGATATTTGATTTCTTTTATAAGCAGATACATGTACGTATCCTTTGTTCTAAATGGAGTAAATCTAAGTTTGCGGTTTGTCTGATGAAAGCAGTTAGAAAGAGAGAAGCTTTCACAAGGGTATGATTGAAGAGTTGAAAAATTCTCTGCTAATATAAACATACTAATTCATCAGTAGGTGTGTGTGTGTGTGTAGTCGGAAGTATGTTTTAAGCAAATAACAATTTTTCAACAATTTCAGGTTGTTTGTTTAAAAACACTTGGTAGTAAATATTTTACTTCGTCGCATAACAAAATCTGTAATTAGTATTCAGCTCCAGTGACAAATTATGTCATTTTTTTAATTTAGATCTTATATGCATACCTACATACATACCACATATCACATGTACTTAAATATTTATTTTGAAAATTAGTCAGAGGCAATTGGCGTTAAATATTTTAAAGTTTAATTTTGTTTTCATGAAATTTAATCTTTTTGTTAAAAAAAAAAAAAATAGCCTGCTCAGCACATTGTTTAATTTCGAAATCAGAGAAGCCGAAAATTTGCAAATAATAAATGTGTAGTATGAATCGAAAGCAAGATGAATTAATTCATTACAGATGAAATTGACAGAGCATGTTATGACGTTTTAATTTACCTTAGACGCAATTAGATGACAACATTTCCAGAAATGATTTTCGTTTTTTGCCTGTTATGGATACAATATGTATACATACATACATACATACATACACGTATGTTCTTAGATGGAATATGAGGAACAGCTAGCGACCATCTTCCAATTGATATTTATAAAAAAAAAATGATTACGTATGTATGTATGTTTCATAGGATGGTAGAAGAATACCTTATACCGTGTTTTATAGTATTCAAAAATCCAACTTTCTCGTAAAATCAGTTTTTTTTAATAATTTAAAAAATAGTTTTCTTTTATAAACCTGTTTCAAATATTATTAATGAAAAAAAGAATCAGCGTGTATTTGTATGACAAAGTCAACTATTTTAAAAACGAATTGAAAGAAAAAGATATTTTTTTAAGGTTTCTAAATGGGTATAAGTAATTGATCGCATCTGCCTCTTTTAGTACTTCATATGTGTTGTTTTCGGACAAAATGTTCTTCATCTCTAATTATGCTTAAAGAACTTTTGTGTGCGTATGCAAACATTTTATAGTTACCAAAATATTTACCATTAAACAACTTCTTATCCATTTAATTGTTTTCCATTTTCACGAATTACAATTTTAAATCAATAATAATGAAGGTAATTCGAATCAACTGCCTCTTTTCTGTTTCAGAACATCTTCGTTCGTTTGCATAAGTACATTTAATACAAAACCAATTTCAAAATTTTATCGTTGTCTCAAATGTATTTATGCAAACGAACAGACATGTTCGAATTAGTGAAAGAGTTACCTTGACGTATTTAAGATATCATATCAGCTATATTAACAATCTAATATAATAAATTCAAATCACATTAACACCAACTGCGTTACTTCGAAAATATTAACGATAATGACGAAAATTGAATAACCGCGAAGCAGCAATGCCTACAATCTCATGGTATTGACGCAAGTTTTCTGTTATACAAATAAACTTATCAAACAAGTATCGATAACAGTTAGGCAATACAAAGATCATCTTTTAGATTATATACAAGTTATATACAATTATTGATGGAAATGTGCGTCCATAAGCAAAACCAGCTTGGTTATTATTCTGGGGTGGGCTAATGTATAAAGAAGAAAAAATAACGAACAACTTTTTTATATAAACGAAAAAAAAAATAATTTGTTATTAAAACATAACAAAATAATATAGTATAAATTGGATTAGAGGGCAAATAAAATTTCCGGCTCCCACCCCTTCCCACGCCTATGTGCATAAGTGCTCTTTAATTTATTTACATATGTATTTATATGAACGATTAGGCTTGTCTTCTGTAAACTCTTTTTGTTTTTAAGCATATTTTATACGCCTCCTAGAATAGCTTATTCCCTCTTAATCCAAGTGTGGTCATCGTCATCGACACCAGAAACTGGTATTGGGTAAAATTTACTACTTTTTTTTAGATATTTTTTTAAATTTAACATTAAATGAAATTATTAAGCCCTTTCAAAGTCACGAGATTATTGCCGAAGCAGTTAAACAAGAGCATATTTTTTAATGTCGATGACGATGACGACAACTGGAATAAGGGCAATCATCTTTATAATTTTCCAATTTCTTGATCGATTTCTAAGCCACAAACAAGTAGGCGTATTAAATACTATTAAAATTGATTTAATCTTTTGTTTGGATTGAAAAATTATAAAAATTATTATCAACCTAATATTTACTGTTAAAAAAAATCCAGTACTTTTTTTATATACATATTTTATTTGTAATCAAAAGTGTTAACAATTTAAAAGTGGCAGATAGAGAAACATTTTGTAGCTCTTATCGTTGATGATTGCATTAACTATTAAAAAAATTATTAATTGAACTTAATTTTAACTGGAAAACACCAGTTCGTTTGCCACTTAATTTATTCACGGCATTTAAACAAAAAAATTATAGTTTATTTACTTTTATAGCAAATAATATTAAATATCTATAGGTCCCTGATAAATGCAAACAGTTTATACTACCTGTTTTTTATAGACTCCTTTCTGACAGCCAAATCGTCAATACTGTGTCTTTGTACAAGCGACATTTTACGACGTCCGTTTATGGTTTAATTTCAAAGACACAAAATCGTTTATCTTATTAATAAAAATATATATAGTATATGTACATATGTAGGTAACAACACGTTTAAATTTATTGGATTAATTGCTTCCAGTGATATTTATTTGGAAAGATTATTTTACTGAGAAAAGTGAAAATGTTTAAATAATATCAGATAAGATATAGAAATATTTTGTAATTAGTGCAATTGTTGCAAGGGGCTAAAGTTTAATTCTATTTTTTTTAATTTTACAATTTTATTTTGACTTTTAAGTACGTACATGTATGTATGTATTGTGAATTTACATTTGTGTGTAATTATTTGAGTGTAAACAAATAAAATACCTTTTAGATGACTTATTTTTTAATAGCATGTATTACAGTTAAGATGGCTAAAATAATTATTTCTATTAATACATACATACAATGTTTACTATAGATTGCTTTAAGACGTTCAACTTTTATGGCAAGAATGAACTTCAAGAGTTGAGTTTTTGTGAGAGAGACGTCAAGTGAGTTAAGCGCGTTACAGACTTGCAGGTGTTCTTCAATTTTGCTTTCTGCCTTTTTGGTTGTTATACTTGAAAGGAATGAATTATTATTATGAATGAAAATTGAGCTCAACAGCTGATCCTTGTCCCAAAACTTGAACGTCTAAAAGCAGAGATAAAATTCACGTGAAAGCGAGCTCAAGTTTAAAGAGAATTAAACAAAATATTGAAGAGAGAAACTTGAACGTCTAAAAGCAATCATATTTAATTCTTTCATATCACATCTAGATCATATACGATACGCTGACCATAAGTATTAATTAAAAATGCAGGGGGGAAATATTTTTAATATTTACTAAGAACATTAAAAAGTGATTGACTTGAAATTCTTTTAATTTAAACTGAAATATGCTTTCAATAATACAGAAAAAATACTGAGCATCAAATAAAATGTAAAACATTTTAAGTGGGTTTCTACTTAAAAATTTATACAGAACAAGCCCATCCAATACAGCACTGTTATGGATAAACAAAAGCGCCACAATTTACAAAATAAAAAGAAAAAAATTATAATAATAATTGATATACTTTTATCAGCAAGTTCTGTTATATAATTTTGTATCCATTGAAATTTAAAATTGTAGTATGTACGTATCGCTCCTTTATTGTAACGTAGTCATATCTCAAAAAAAAAAAAAAATTAAACTTAGCAAAACACAGTTTATTAAGTTTTAAAAGTGCAAACACTGCTATCTTATTGCGTTATTTAATCTTTCGGCGAATTTTTTTTTACTTATAAAAATTTATTAAGAAGTTATTTTGCTTAAATAAATTAAAATTTTTGATTTTTCAAGATATGGCTACGTTGCAATAAAGAAGCTAATATGTATGTATATCAAGAATTGAAGTTCAACATATCATTGTTATTTGTTGATAATTCTGTATAACTGATGTAATTAATACGATAATATCTAAAAATTATTATTATTTTTTAAATTAGTTTTTCTAATATGGTATCTGTTAATTGAAATTGATACAGCTTAGCACATGTCAGTTCTGGCAGCAACTATTTTATTACAGATGCCACAAGACATTACGTACATACATATATGGTATAATCTTTATTATCTTATATCAATTTTAGGGATTTTGTTTTGACAGCCAGTTCAGATAAACTAGCGATAACTTGCTATCAAAATTTCTACGCAATTCGTAACAAAAGTCTAAATGTTATCATAATTTTTCTACACATTTTGGTATCACAACTTCTAAATTAATCTTCATCATCTTGTTTTAAATTTTTGATTGACGGTAGATGTTAAATGTGAGATGTTAAGAACATTGTAAACAACTATTTCATGTTTTTAGCATCTTTCATATTAAAAAATAAAAGTTGAAATGTTGTAACATGTACGCACATACTTTAATCAAACATTTTAAGATTGAATGCCGTTAAACATTCCCCCTGGTAATTGGCACAGTAAAAATAAAATACACTGTTTTATACGTCCGGTATTTGCTAGTATAAATAATAGTTTTACAGCGCCTGCTTTTTGATAATTTTTCGATTTGAGAAAAATACTAAAAATATAATTAACTGTCATCGATAGAGTACAAAATATCTGCTTGCATTAACTTTGAGGGACAAAAAAAATTAAATTAAACCGAGTAACGTACAATACATACGTGGCATGCTTGTCTATTAAAAATCTAAAAAATTTTTAACTAAGTTTTAAAATATAATTTCTTTTCAGATGACCGACACGAATTCCATCTCTAAAGATAAAACGCATTCAGTTGTATCATTAACCGATTTTAATTCAAGGTAAAAACAATTATATATTTTATTTTTAATGTACATATCCTTTGTTCGCAGAACTCCTGCGATCGTAAGAGAATCACAAACCATACACAAGTGCCATTTACGCTACTGATTTTTTTTTTTTTACTGGGTGAAATGAAAAATTTAAAAATTTTCAATGCGTTATTCCACTATAAAAAATAAAAGAATAAAAAATTTGCCTTGATTAATATTTTTGTTAAATAAAAAATAAAAAAAAATTCTTAAGCTGCGGTCACATTTAACAAATATTTGCTCAAAAAAAAGACCCTTACTTTCGTATTACCTCTTATTTCAGGCGCATGCAAACATAAAAATGCATTGATGCATGTGTACTCAATCAGTGAAAATAAGAAAGTGAAATACGTAGAAATACTAAATTTTAGAAAATAATGATTTGAAGTATTGTTTGCTGAAAAATATAAATATAAAATTTTAATAAAATTTTTGTTTGTTCGTAAAAGCAAACAGTAAGAACAAATCAAATTTTGTTTACAAAATTTCTATTTATTATTTGACAAACGAAATTTTAAATTATTTTGATTTGAAATCAAATGCTCGTCAGCTTTTTCATATTTTTTCTTTTCGTTTATGTGTTGGGGAAGTGCATTCTGACTTCTTTATATGACTGCTTTTGCCCGAAACAAACAGCCGACAAGAAAGTAGTGGTCCCGCTTTTTTGGGCAAATATTTGTTAAATGTGATTACAGCTTTAGCATTTTTGCTTAAAGGAAAAAGTTCATTCTGATAACAGCATAAACAAGTTCCAATAATGAAAGCAACTTAGCAAAAACTAATTGCCTCTTTCGCTATCTCGAACATGTTCGTTCGTTTGCATGAATACAAAATTTTGGAAATTAGTTTTTGTATTAAATGTGTGTATGCAAGCGAACGAACATGTTCGAAATAGTCTAAGAATCAGTAATTAAAATGAAATGTAAAAGATATCGAACATCTATTTAGAGAATTCTGGAACTGACTTAACAAATTTTGGGCTTTCAAACTATACTTATTAGCTTATTATTATTATTTCAGAACAAATCTAACAGAAAGGGGCAAATACATGATGAGTATGATCCTTTTGCGGAACGTGATCAAACGAATTCCACATCCACTAGTGGAGCGTTGGCTCATTTACTAAAAAGTTCTTTGGGTTCCGGGTATTCTGGCTATGCCAATGGCCTTTACAATGCTGGTCTAGTATTTGGTATGATTGAATTTTCGATAGTTGTTGGCTTTATTTTGTACCTACTGCATGCATATATTGGTAAGTAGAAACTTGCTAATATTAATACTAAAAATAAAGGATATCGATGCATCAAAATCCAAGATCCTTTCAATTTATTTAAATAAATATAGCAATTTGTCTAATGTAATTGGGCTAAAGAAAATTAACGTTTTGATTTTTTTTTATTTATAAATAATTATAAATGTTAAAATACCCAGTGACGACGTGTGTTATACGTTCTGAAATGAAGTATTTAAAGCATAACAAAAACAGAACATGTTTAAGATTTAAACACATAAAAGGCAGGGTTCGGGGAGTGTTCAGTCGAATTTTCAATTTTGAGTTTTCACTGAACACAATATTTTTTCATTTATTTGATTCCTCTGCCATCAACAATAACAGCTTCAATTGCTCTTTTCTTCAATAATTATATTTTTTAACACAGCGCAACGCTTTTATAACATTCTTTTTTGGTTTTAAAATATATTTTCAATATTTG
>BGZK01004243.1:0-15310 GCA_005406025.1 Eumeta japonica | reverse complement strand
TTTTTTTAATAATTATTTTGAACTATTTTCATATAATTCTTATGTATTTAATTTTACTTTTCATTCAGGCTCAAGTTCATTTCCATATAAATTTTACTGATATTAGATTTTAAACAAAGAAAACAACATTAGCTTGGTACAGCTAGCTGTTTCTGTATCCGCACATACTCATCAGCACCCACCTGATCCCAGGATGTCTTGTGTTCTATAGCACTGCCACTTAAGCCACCTGTATTGTTGTTGTATATACTTTGTATTTGAGTTTTTTCAAGTGATAATTTGATTATTTACAAATGTGATTTATTTAATACGATTTTTTATTAAAACTTTTTTAAGGAATTAAAAATTAATAAGTGTCTTAAACTTAAAATTAATCTGAAAATAACATCAACTCATTACAAAACAACAACAAAGCAAGTTGAAATAACTTCTAATGATGACCTCGTCTGAATTATTAAAGAAGGAGGATATTATAATCCATAGACGGCATGGTTTTTACACTGCAAACGTCAAATTTTACATTAATAAACAGTTACATGTCGTTTGATCTATAAAAACATTGCTTCTGTAAAAAACATGAGCAAAGTCATCAGACATATTTTTAATTAGAGCGTTGTAATTTGCATGTTCAATCATATGACATCAAATGGCTATGTCATGCATAATAAAAAATTTTTTTAATTATTTTTTTGAATATATGTAGCTCAGTTTTTAAAGCAACTCTAAAACAGTGAGACAGATTAGTTATGTATGATTTCTTAATAAAATATCAACATTTTGCAGTTTAAAAAAGAATAAGTGATGTCGGAAAAAATTTTTCTACGGCTGCAAGCCATTTTTTATATGAACAACGTTGTTATTAAATATGGCCAAATGTTAGATGTAATATACATGAATGTTTGGGCACCAAAATTAAAAGTATTATGTAAAGAAATAGATTTTGACAGACATTACTGAAAATATGTGAAAATCTAACATGAGTAAAAATATGCCCTCTATGGGTGCCTTTAATAAATCTTTCCAGATCTCATTTGTGAATGAATTCCATTGGGGTTACCCTACAACGACTTCTGCAGATATTTTTTTTATTAATTTATGAAACTTTCTTTTTAAATGAAAATCGATGAACGAAACCTTCTGCAAATCTAAATGTGTTTCTATATTATTGTGTATGCACTTACGCATATGTTAAACGATGTCTAGCGAAATAAATTAATAAATAATAAAGAGAAAGAAAATAATATCTTAGTATAACATGAGCACTTTAGTCGATTACAAAATCCATTTAGTTTGATTTTTGAAAGCAATTTTAACATAATTTTAATTTTCTAACTCCTAAAAAATTTAACAAAGGGCACAAATCTTAGACTTCTTAATAAATGATAAAAAAAAGAAATCTATAAAATCAGATAAAGAAAAAACAAGGTAATTTTACCAAAATATCAATAAATCAAATAGAACACCTGTTTAAGTCTGTGCACTTTGTAATATTGAACATATAGGCATTTGGTCTAAAAAAGTATTTTGGGCCCATCTTGTGAGTGCACAGACAACAGCTATTAGTATCATTTTATACAATATTCAAATATGCAATAACTACTTTTCTTGAGCAAAAAAAAAAAAAAAAAAAAAACATTAACTATAGGAACTAAAATTTGTTTAACAAATGGTATTGCGTTTCTGAACCTTTTTAGATTGTTGAGTGCACGTTGTCTAAAGTAATGAAAACTTTAACATTACAAGTTTAACATGCATATGTATGTACATATTACAATCTCATTATACTTAAATTAAATCAAGGTCTCAATAAGTTTCTTTTTTCATTGATAATCCTTTAACACCTTATGTACCAATGTATGAACGTGTATTTAATAAATGAAGAATGAATATGCAAAATCCTATTACACACATTTGCAAAACCGAAGTCTGATGATAATTGCCTCATTCCGAAGATGCTCATAAGCATACAACAAGTACAAACATGTGTTTATTGCATGTATGTACATACAAAATTACCGACAGTTTTCGAGACAATAAAATGTTCCCGGTATGAGTTAAAATTAAAAGCGAATAACCATGATTTTTGTTGTTGGCGTGGGCAACAGAGGTAGTTTAAAATAAAGAATATATAAAAACACCCTTTTTTAGCAAACATTTTAGGAAATACTACGATAATTTTAGTTTGGTTATAGGTATATAGAAAATGTTAATGTGGTTAGAAAACACTACACGTTTTGATTTGCCTAGCTTTTCCAGCTTTTGCAAATTGAAGCGTACATTCACCTTGAATAAATTGAAACCCTTCTTCAAGAGTAAAAATTTAACAAATTACTTAACTTACCTGCAAACTCAGTGCGACGTGATAAAAAATATATATTAATAGTATTGTGGTTATCCTTCAACGGAGTAAGTTTTCAGTTTTAAGGATTTTCTTCGATTGGTTTATAATATATTACAAATTCTTTTGTAAAATTTTTTCTATGTGCAGCATAAAACTGCAAAAGTGATTATACCTAGCGTTTTTACACTACATGTAGTTATTACATCACAAACTCTCCAAATAAAATACAAAGCAAGATAAGGCAGGGTTATCAAATATGTAGTGTTGATACGTAATGAGGGCTTTCACAGTGCGTTAAAGGTCATAGGTAACTTTGCCTTCCTTGATGGCAAGGCATTAATAATTACCCCATCCAAGAAAACCTTTCACAGAACACTAAGAAAAGAAAAATTTAATAGTCAAAGGAATGACTGAAGAATTGCCTTATTAAATGTAAGTCTGAAATTGAAGACGTAATGAATTTGACGTACTCACACTATTATCGGCACATTGATAATAAATGAAATATGTAAGAAGTTATGAGTGGGAGCATGCTATATTATACTGACAGCCAATTTTGATAAGAAGATGGCGCTACAAATTAAATAAGAATACAACACTGTTTTCTCCAGTTCTCTTTATTCGGTAATTCTTTTAACTTCGTCTGTCGGAATTTTTTCACTATAACTAATTTTATTAAAATGAATAAACGTCAGTAAAGTTATAGACAATTAAAACTTTATTTTGTTGTTTATTTAATTTGCATACATTTTACATAAATAATAAACTATCAATAATAAATTAAACTTTAAATATTTTTTTATTGAGAAAAGTGACGAAATTGAAAATTTTTCACACAAAATACATGTATAAAAGCAAAGAGCACAAAAAGTTATACTACGTCAGTTTATGTTAAACTTCATATATAAAAAATAAAACCGTAATATACAATTTGGATTAAGTATATAATTTAGCAACTTTAAAAGAAAAGGTTAGTTTAAAGAATTAAATGTTTAAAATAGCATTATTGTTAAGGAATATACATAAAGAGACAGCTGTTTATTGAAGGTTTTATTGTGTACATACACATCTACATTTTTCTTATATGTTTTCTTATTTCTTTGAATATTGGTATGCGTTTGCAATGTTTATCTGTCGTACTTTTTTGCTGTTTTTCTTATTTTTGTTTTTATATTTTGGCATTATTAACTACGTATGCATAATTCCAATTTTTATTCTTATAAGCATCTCTAAAATAATTTGTAATTAAAATGTTTATAGAGCACATACATATGTATGGACGTAAGGTATGTAAGTATATGCCTAAAACTTGTATATTAATTAGACTTGGTCTCAGGTAAAAGTTCTCTAATAATAATTGAATGTGTTATTTTGGGTCAAAGATTTAAGTTGTTTTTGACTAGTCTTTTCAGTTGCCGATGCTATCGTCAGTATACTGAAAACCTGTAGCATCAGCGAAATGTCGGCGGCATATAGACATGCTGAAAGACTAGGCAAAAACAACTAAAGGATATTTTGACACAAAATAATAAATTTCAAATAAAATTGCTTAAAAGCGATTAACTAATTTTTGAATAATTGAATGTGTTTGAATTTAGGCAAAGTATATACAACAACCTAGGTGACTTAATGGTCTGAGTGCCGCTACAGAATACAAGACATCTTGGGTTCGAATTTGGGTGCTAATGAGTATCGTGACGGATATGAAACGGCTAGCTGTGCTGTACACCAGCTAATGTTGTTTGTCTTTGTTTAAAATCTAATATCAAATCACAACAGTAAAATTTATATAGAATTGAATTTGAGCCTGAATAGAAAAGTAGAATTAAATACATAGAAAAGTTCTAATTCAATTTTCCTTCCAATTTTTTTGCATATTTTATTTAAACGGGGTTTTTTTTTATTGTGAATACGGCAATCGTTGCTGTTTTGTGTGTTTCATAGAATTTTATAACAATTAAAATTATTTTATATATTGGTCTTGTTTTTATAGTTTAGTATTGAACGTACATAAAAACGTACAAACAATTAAATCAATTATCTATCACTTGTACAATAGTTTTGTTATGCTAAAACCGCTTTTAGACTGGAAGTGTACAAAATTTTGAGACTGCAGGATTGAAGGTTTCTCTTTCTACTTGTTATTCACTGAAAACTCAATACTGCAAAATAAACTTTCTCAGTTTGATAGCAGGGTAGCAATATGTACAATTTATAATAATTTGTAGCAGTTTTAAATTTTTTGCACGCATCTACGTTATTTTTGTATAAAAATTTTTGGGATTTTTGAAAAGAAAGGCTTTTAGTGCATAACTACTCATAAATATGCGTCATTATATACATATATAAGCACATACATATATATGTATATATAGCAAATTGTTGTTTTGCAAAGTCTTCCTTAATTAATGGTACTGCTTAGTGTATAGGAAATTTGACATAGAACTGTATAAAGGTACATAGGTGTTTGATTATAATAACTACAAATCAGCAATATGGTGTAAAATAGAAACGTAACTTTTCAAAGCCAAATACTTTGCATGTGTATGTAATTTAATACGAAGGATTCCTTTGACAAAATACCTACATATGTTTAGATACATAAAATTTTGCTTTGTAAAAAAATTCGAGTTAATGCGTTTTTAATTGAAATCACGAGTAGTAATAATCAAATTATATTAAATCGATTATTTAAGAGATGTGCACTTAATAATTACTTTATTAAAAATAATCATAAATTTTTATTCAAAACGTTTACCTATGACAGATTTCTATATAATATTTGTCAAATAAAAGGTTAATAGGTATTGATCATTTTATATTTACAAATGCATGTATTGTATTCTACTAATCCGATCTTGGCTTTTGGTAAATAAATAAATGAAATGAATTATTTTACCGAAAATCATTTCCAAATAGTTGCTTAGCAAGCCAAACAGAATTAATAATTCTCTTAAATTCTCTGTTTCTGTCAGTTGTTGATTTGCAATCAAGTATTGCATGCAATAAGTTCTTTTATAATGTGGATGCATTATCGAATTCAGGCGAATTTATTATCAAGTTTCTTTACCCGTTTTTAAATTTTGTTCACAAATGATTGGTTTGTTTACAAATTTTCCAATAGCTAATTTTGACAATTGGGGTATTTGAATTTGCCCTGTTCGCTGTTGTTCTTTTTGTTGTTGTGGGGATGTATATACCTTATTCTGAATTTGCCTTCATTGCATGTAAAACTACTATGTTTTGGTATTGTATATATCGAGGCGAATTCACAGTATGTACAAAAGCAGCAGTTGCATTGCTATGTATTTTGTTGGTGCAGAGTAAATAAATGCTAAACCGTTTTCCAAATGCAATGCCATTTGCACAAGATTGTGGCTATTATTTATTTTTTCTCATACGTATGCACACGATAAGTATATTGAAACAACGATAAAATTACGGCTTAGAAGAATTATTGCTTTAAATATTGAAATCATCATCTTGATTTAAATGTTGTATTTAAAATGAATGTTTCGTAATAAAAACATTTTCCTTGGCTCTCTAAAATTATTTATTTAGTAATTCTTCTCAAAACATTTCTTTTTGAATTTGTTTTGCTAACTTTGTTATTTTTTTATTTGCGTTACTTTCAATATTTGCGGTTTTTAGTCATGTTTTAATTTTCTCACACTATAAACACGTTCCAAGGTTTATTGTCGTCTTTGACTCGTAACAAATGAACAACATTATTCTATGTATTTAGCAAACAATAATCACAAAGTATAATAATAATATTAAGTATTGAATAATATATTTACGCCATTTTAAATTACAGTCAACGATCAGATCAAAAATACTCATTATAAGGAATTATATAACGTATGAGTTGTTTTTAAATATTAGTTAGTATCTATAACCAATGTTTTGATATGCTCAGTATAATGATTGATAAAATAAGTGTGGGAGAGATTGTGTATGTGGTCTTAATAGAAATGGAAAGGAAGAAAGGAGAAGAATATTATATTCTTATTCTTGTTATAAAATCCATAACCACCAATCGCAACATAAGAATCCTCGCTGTATTATTACTAATCTTTTAAAAATAAAAATTTATAATTCTATCTGACTGACGAAGTTGATATTTGATATCAATCGATCAATAAACTATTTCTTTTGTTTTAATTATCGTTTTTTTACATAAAAGGGCAATAAAATGGCGTATCAACATAGGTACATATATTAAATAAAAATAAAAAAAAATTGTTAAACCAAAGTGATTTTAAGTTCGAAAAATTAATTTAAAAGTCGAAAAATTAACATCAAGAATAATTAAAACGATTCCTCTTTTCAAAAATTTGTTTGTATTTACATACATATTTGATAAAAAGTTAAAACACCATGAAATAAAATTAGTCAAACGAAAACATAAACATTTTACAGAACTTATCATATGTTTTATAGTTGCCAGCCATTGCACTATGCAATGAATAAAAACAACTTTGTACAAACACTATAAGTAAGTCATAAATATTTCAGAGTCTGTGAAAGTGTTTTTTTAAACTTTATTTGAAAGACCTGATATTTTGTTTCACACATCCTATCACAACTTTAAAAGGCATTCAATTTGGTTGAACAATTTGAAATCATGCCTGCTTTAAACCGTTAATATGTTTTATTAACATTACTTTTATCTGCAATATTTGTGAAATAAGTAAGAAATAATTTTTTATTTTCAGAATCTTACATTTTGATATGTCATATATGGCCCACATGGGCTTGGTAAAATGAAATGATAAAATAAATAAAAATTCAAAACTAAAGTCGCAAATAGTTACCAGATTTTTCTTATGCATATGTACATACATACTTACATTTATTAAAATAAATTAATATTTCTTAATAAAACCAACAGATGAGTTCAAAACTCTAGGTGTCGACAATTGTGATACTGCTCACAGTTTAGCTGAACAGAAAAGAAAATAAGAATTGTCTACAAAAAGCTTTTCTGTCTTATCAGTTAGCAATTCAAGAGTTACATAAATACATACATACATATTTGAATATTTAAGTGTATGTGGAAGATACGCGAAAGTTGCTTTGTTATTCGTTTTCTTTAGTAGTTTGATAAAATTAATAAGTCAACTGTTGATAAAATATTACACATTTAAAATTTAGCAACAGCATAACGTTGGACAATATTGATTTCTGTTTACATACATACGTATGTATATACAAATGTATTTTGTAATGAATATTTAATGATGTTTCGTTTATAACCAGAAAAATGATTTTCTCTTTTTATTTTATATCTTTAAAGAATATTCTTAGAGGAAGAAGAAATAAAGTATGAGTACAACTGCAAACAGCGGTAGTTTAAATGATACGACTTTAAATGTCACCTCAGCCGCTATCACAACAACTGCAACGCCTTTAACAATTACATCAACAACAGTAAAATACAATTACATGCTACAAATGTCCGCTGCTGCTGGCCCCATCGATCCTTTGAGCCATGTGGGTGACGGCATATTTCTACAGACCAAAACCGCACAAGGTTTAGCTGGAATTTTCGTTTGGGCAGCTTTATTTATAACTTGCCAACAGGTAGTTTCTGTTGTATTGATTTTTATTTTCGCCATCTTAACAGTTTTCGTCATCTTTGTTTGTATTTGCTTTTCCCTACCAGATCTATCAACATTTGCGTTGGTACACAAATCCCAAGAGCAACGTTGATTGTAAGGATTTTATTTATTGTGCCCATATATGCAACGTACTCTTGGATAAGTTTATTATTTTTCAATTCGGACAATGTTTATGTGTATTTTTTCACTGTGCGTGATTGTTATGAAGGTATGCAAATACATCCACATTTGTACAAATAAAACTAGTTTATTTTAAGCATTATTATATTTGTTTTTCTTTTAGCTTTTGTTATTTACAACTTCCTTTCGTTGTGTTACGAATATTTGGGCGGAGAAGGTAATATTATGTCCGAAATACGTGGCAAACCTATTAAGACTTCGTGTCTTTACGGCACCTGTTGTTTAAAGGGCAAAACCTATACAATAGGATTTTTGCGTTTTTGTAAACAGGCAACTTTACAATTTTGTTTGGTTAAACCATTAGTGGCATTTATAATAATATTTTACAATTATTTGGTCATTATCATGACGGTGATTGGAGGTAATTTATTTAAACATTTTCCATATACATATGTATGTAATAGAAACAACTTTTTTTCAATCTTTTGTATTTTCGGAATTTAGATCGGATGGCGGTTATATTTATATTACCATCATTTATAATATTTCGGTTTCATTAGCTTTGTACGGTCTGTATTTGTTTTATTTTGCTACACGTGATTTGCTGACACCCTTCGAACCTGTTTTAAAATTCTGCACCATCAAATCGGTGATATTCTTATCATTTTGGCAAGGTGGGCAAGAATTTGTTGTTATATGTAGCATTACACATACAAAAAATAATATTTATGTAAATCTTTTGTGTAATTCAACAGGTGTCGGCTTGGCTATTTTAGAAAAAGCCAAAGTTATTTCTCCCATTGTTGACAATGCTGGTACTGTAACTTCGGCTGGTATTTTCTGCAGGTTATCAAAACTTTTTCATCTGTATTGAAATGTTATTTGCTGCAATTGCTTTTACGTTATGCCTTTCCTTATCAGGTAAGAAATATTCTATTTGTTTATTTACGTAATATAGTTTACAAAGTAAACTTGTAACGTTCTTCCAACTATGTTGTGCAGACCATATATATATAATTAACAATTTCATATAAGTGGGGAGTTCCCCTTAATGCAGCCAGCGCGAGAAAGAAGAAAAAATGTTCAAAAAGTCTCAGTACACTTGAAAAATGTTGCACGATGATGCGACTGATATGATATCTGTTATTCAATTTTTTTTTGCAATGTGACGAGTGGTTTCAAAATATTATATGATATAAATAATTACGGGGTTAATTAAGCTGAAATGAGTAACTATTGTTGTGTTTTTTCAAGGCCTGGCTAAAAACTTTGTTGTAAAAATGTAAGAAATGAAAGCACCTCGAGGCATTCTTTGCCCCTTTGGCGTAAAACTGGGTATGGACGGTTTGATGACATTACAAGGCAAAAGTGAACAAATTTGCAAACATTTTTCAGAATATCAATCTCTATAAGTTTTGCGCTAAATTTGTAATTTAAATATACATTTCATATATTAAAAAAAATTACGGATAAGTAATTGCAGAAAAATACGATTTTCCAGCGTTGACGTTTTATTTTCGTTGTCGCATATCTGAATCTTGTCAAAGCTTTCCATAGTAGATATATGTATCGCTATCTAGACAGAAAATCAATTGAATTTTTAAAGTTTTCAGGACTGTTATTTACGAGTTTTCAAATCCCTGAAATCACGGAGATTTAAAAACGTTGGATTTGCAGAAAAGGCGTGGAATTTACTCGCCTTTAAAAGTTTTCTTATAATAAAAAACAACATAAATATTAAGAGACATTTTTTTTTATATTCCTTTGATGTTAAATTTTCTACTGACAAATTGACTTTATCGATGGCTCAAGATTTTGGGGATGTAATCGATTTTGTAAAATAAGTCGATTTATAATCCACATCTAGATCATTCGCAAAGTGCGAAACATTTTTTCCAATTTCAACACTGTGTTTTTATATATTTTTTAAAATAAAATTTAAACTTTTTAGGTGTACGCCCGCAGTTGTATTGGCGATGGTCATGGCCGCTCCGTTACCATGCAATCAATATCAAGCAGCTTAAAGTAATTTGAATTTTGTTCACAAAAATATTTGCGATAAAATTAATCTATTCATTTTCGTCATCACAGGAAACCATGAATCCTAAAGACATTATGACAGATGCTATACACAATTTCCATCCACAATATCAACAGTACACACAATACAGTTCCGGTAAGTTTCAATTATTTTCAATTATTTTCTTACAATTCTATTATGTAGTATTAGAAAGCTTAATTTAGTGTTTGTTTATTTTTTTATGCATGAAATTGTTTATAGCTTGACATTAAAGGATTTGGTTGTTGTTTTAATTTTGATATACAAAACTAATTAAATTATTTAATACATATACGTCTGTATTCATAAAATATATTCAACATTTTAAGCTCTTATTTGATTTATGGAATATCTGTTAAATGACGTTTGATAAACTTATGAATACAGACGTTAGTATATAATCTTAGCGGTAAATTATATACTGAGTATCTTACTTTTAATAATAATTTTATTTTTGCACGTTTTCACATTATGCCGATAGCTAAAAGTAGTTTATCAAATGCCATATTTCATAGTTAGATTCTATAGTTTGTAATTCTTACTACAAAGCTAAAAACAATTTATATTTATTAAAAATCTCATGGAGATTAATTTAATAAAAAGTGTGAAAACAAGCCTTAATGTTGTTTAAATTCTTTTGTATAATAGAATTTTAGTTTTTTAATAGCCACTTTGATTCCATGTATAGCTACACAATTAACACATACAATAAGTTTTTATTTAGAAATTTAATTTTTTCTGATGAAGTGCATCTATTTATACTCGATAATAAATAATAAAATTACATAATAACATTCCGCTCCAAAGTGTTGAAAGTTACTGTCCTTTGCTTAAACATCCATAAAATGTAAAATGAAAAACAATTGTTTCATTAAAACGAACTAACTAATACCAAAAAAATATATCGCATACGTAATTTAAATTTAGTTGTGCCATTTCCTTTATACCATTTCTTTGTAATCAATCGTGTCCTCACGCCAAACCTCACTTATCGCATTTTTTCTATTAACCCCAGGTATTTATTTTTGTAAATAGTTTCTATAAGCAAATGTATCTTCATCTTCACCGATTCACTTGCAAACGTAACGATACTCACTCTGTTAAGGTTTTTGTCATATTAATTTTAATTAGATTAAAATTAACCTGAAATTCGCAATGATGATGAAAAAAATTATATTATTTATTTTTCTTCTCAAAATTTTACAGAAGTAACTTCATCTCAACGTTATGAAAAACTTTAAATAAATTAAAATTTCTTTAATCTTATTGATATAAAAAAATGAAAGGAAACAAAATTTCATTGCTTTTAAACGACAAACATCCTAAAAGACAATTTTATTTTTTTAAGATAAAATTTAAAATATTAAATTTAGTATAAATTTTATGTCTTAAGTTTTTTATTTTTTTTATTAATACGCTACTTAATTTAGATGCTGATTAAAAATTATGAATAAATTTCAAATGCATTTTAGTTTGCAGGCGGAGAAATATGTACATGATTAAAAAACGTTGAATAAATTGAATCTTCTCCCCACAAAAAATTTTCACGAATTTTACACATAATTTTAATCATCTTCCAAATTGTGTATAACAAACAAACACTACCATAGTTGCCTTTAAATTTATAAACATTTTATTTAATTAAATAAAACTGAAACCACTCACTTTGCTGCAAAATTTATACAAACTTGAAAAAACCTTAAAACCCCTTAAGACCCCATGTTTTAAGATCTCAGATTTGACATGTGCATAAGTATGTACATCCATAAATGTCTGTTGACATTACAGCACACACAGTTTCAACATTTTGTTTAATTAACTTGCTGGCTCAATGCATTTGACATGTATTTATTTTATATTCTTTTTTATAATTTCTTAAATGTTTTATGTTCTTTATTAGCATTGTACTTATATTACGTGATATCTTTAAATAATTTACGTTTTTGTTTTACAATCTTCTTTTTAATCTCTTTTAATTTCCAAATATGTACCTTTAAAAATGTATAATATAATTCTGTACTTAAATATATCATACAATTATTCTTAAGTTTTTTACGAAATTATAATTGGATTTTGTTAATACATTTTACATTTGATTATGTATAATGAAACATAATAAATAATTATCTTATATTTTAATAATTATTTTACAAATTATTGCCTAAATATAATTTTAATTGATATTATAAAAAAATATATATTATTTGTGTCTTTATAATTTATTTATAAGTTTGAAGCTAAACAAAAATCTACTAAAAAATACATAAATAAAACCATATTGAAGTAACACTGAATCTTCGCTTATAAGAAATTTAAATTTTAATATTTCTATAAAAATTTGAAACCAAAACTTTTAATCGCCGATTTAGTGTTTATTTTCTATACACACATATTTCTTTTAGACAATGGCTTTTGTTTTAATTCGTACAAACTTATTGTTTTTCAGCATGCAAAATTTTGAATAAACAAATATCATTATTTTGTTTTAGCATTTTATTTGTATTTTTCTGATTATATTCATTTGATAAGCGTTATTTTTCTAAGCATTATGGAATCTAATCTCTTCTGGGAATATAGAAAACTGAACCTTTGTACAAGTCCGAATAGATATTAATATAATTTGGAAACGTATTTTTCTTCCCAACTAAAAGAGTTGTTATGATGAATTGCGATAGAAAAGTTAAAAAAAAAAAAGAACTGCAATAGACTGTTTTATGAGGCATGTAAATACATCGTATATTTACACTTTTATACATATTTTGTAAGAATTGCTACGATTGCCTTTGGGAATTTGTTGCAATGTGGGATGGCTGGGTCGGTTATTACCGGACACTGCATATTTGGGAACCACGCAACACGATTGGGTTTACCTTACAACGACTTCTGTAGAAGTATCCATAGCGAAGAAGAGGAGGAGGAGACTGTGCTTGTGGCTTTAGAGAACTTCCGTGTTAGATTTCTATAGGGAAGGTTCTTCAATGACTTGTCTGAACTGTCTACAGTTAGTTTAGGTGCGTTTGTCTCCTTTGTGAGGGGCAGCAGATTGATGGAACCAGCCTAATTTTGTGCGCAGTTATACTTGCGGCCATTTTATACTTCCCCATCCCTTTTAGTTTTCCAATTTTCTCTTCTTTTCGACTCTTCCTCACCCTGTGTCTTCCGGGCTTATTCGGGTTATCACAAAGGACCAAATTTAATAGGGACCCACGTGAGCTGTAATCTGTCTTGTTCCTTTCAACAGCAACCCGCCTATCTAACCTAACCTAGCAATGTATTGCTTCTCTCCTTCTTCTTTACTAAAATATGTTGTCAGAACTTATTGTTCGTTCGTAAATGAAATGCAGTAGTTGTGCAGAGATGTCACATATTTTGTGTTGTGTGCTCATAAATACAACATACATTAATTGTGTTTTTATGCTGCGCAAAATTTTGTCAGTTTTTTATAATTAGCTCAATATTTAACTTACTATTGCTGCAAATTGCACAGAAATCGTAATTGCGTCGAAAACTTCAAATGTCTCCTCATCATGACTCCACTCTCTCACCCTCAGTGACAGTCACCATAAAATAACATTACACTAAAAAACATCTAAATGTATTGCTAAACGAGAAACGTTTCAGAGGAAAACACTGGTTCTTGTTTTCCACTCGTTTAGAACACGGATAATTCTCGAAACCATTTTTAAGTGCCCCACATACCAACACAGTGATTTTTATATACAAATGAGCATAATAATTTTGCGCCTTAACATTTTAAAATTAATGATTTTTTAGTTTCTATACAGATACATACTTATATTCATGTGTATATCAAGAATGATGAAACTGAACGTACATACATTTGTTATTTTTTTTTTCTATTAAGCATGTTGTGTTCTTCCGTTTATAACTGTTAATATATTTGGTTCGCTACGTATGTGATATTGTTATATTTTAATATTTACTTATTTTTATATGAAAAGACAAAATCTCAAAATTATTTTCGAAAACTGCATATTTACAAATAAATAGGTAAGAACTCCCGAGGCATACGCGTATCGTCATACGACCCCGATGATGTAGGTAACACCAATCAGGGTAGCGCCAATGCCAGCTTAACCCAAGGTAGTCAAAATTCTTCATTAGGTTGTGTGGCATCGAAAACTTTGGGTAACCAGCGAAAATTTATGCCCGGCGGCCAACGTGGCAAACAATAAGTCAAAATTATAATGAAAAATCAATGCTATTAAGCAGCGATGACGAATATCAGTAAAAAGTTTTCTTTTTTTGTTTTGTTTATTGTAAGTTTGTTTGATTTTAACTAAAAAATATATTTATAAAATAAAAAAAGACAAAAAAATTAAAAAAAACGACACAAAAAGATCATTGTTATTACAAAATATATTTAAAAAAATAAAATTGTTGTGTATAAGGATTCATTATTTATTTTAAATAATTTTTTTTCGTCTGTTCACTCTTTTATATCGATTCCATTAAGGCTTTTGCTTAATATATAACATTTTTAACAAAGTTTCATAGACAATAGCTCTCCTTAAAGCACTTCAATTATTTATTAGCATTTTACTTAATTTTAGGTAAAATAAAATAACATACATACATAGATATACATATAGTAATGCTCGAAAGATTTTTAAAGCAAATAATGGCTTGGCACTCAGACTTAAGCAAATATTTGTGTTAAGAACATATAAAAATATTTTGAAATAAGTACAAAGTAAAAGTAAAATTATCTTTTAAAATAAACTGTTTAGTATATAAAATAAATGTATAAAACTGTCTCTAAAATCCGGCCATATTTGCATAAAAACTATCTCAAAAAAAAGAAAATACATTAATACACACTTTTCACTTACAGTTGAAAAAGATCCAGAAACATGTTAAAAAAGTTTGTTTGGCAAATAATAATAAAAAAATATATAAATATTCTTATATGTGCACTCGTGTGTAAAATGTGCTTGAATATTCTATAATTTTTCTTGATTTCTTAGAGCAGAAATTTCGGATGATTAATTGTTTTCATTAAAGGCTATCGTGAATTCAATGTATTGATATCAAAACTGTCATTTATTTCATTTGATTTTAGGTGAGTTAACGATATCTGGTGTTAAAAACACGTAACAGATATTTTTACGCTGAAGTTTTTCGCAACTTTATTAATTTTTTTTT
>BGZK01004242.1:0-15322 GCA_005406025.1 Eumeta japonica | reverse complement strand
CAATGGTTACTAATCATTGTTATTTCTGAAGTTCCTAAACCAGCGAATATTTTCAACTTTTCATTATTTGTCTAGAATGAGATATTCCAATAAATAAGAATTTTCGGAACTAGATGTACACCTCTATAACAATATACAGGAAACACAGTATCGATAGAATCAGACAGTAAGAGGTTTTATAGCTACTTCTTTCGATGTGATAATATTATAATATCTAAATATAAATTAACGGTCTAGTGTGATGCAAAATTTGAATATCACATCATTAATTCATAAAGTTTTTCATAAAATGTATAGCTGCAACTTTTTCAGTAATTAGCAATTTATCCAGAGGTAACTTTTATCTGACTCCTTAAATTGTTATTTATCGTTAACTAATTTAAGACAACGAATCGTTCACAAGAGAAGTATTATTTTGAGTACATTACATAGGTGCCTGTGCATGCGCATTGGGACGTAATCGAATAGTTTTGTGGAAGTTGTAGTAAATACGGGAGCTAACACCTTGAAGTATGCATTAAACAATGGATATTTGTGGAGCTAATCTAGAAATAACTGTAGAAATTTAATGTTAAATCCAGCTAGAAATAATATTTGTTTCGACATAAATGTCTCGGAATGCTTGGAATGCAATGCACAAATCCAGAAATACAATGTTATTTTCAATAATAGAACTAAAGTGTTATGTAGTTTTTTCCTGGAAAAAAAAAACATGATATCCGGAGTTCTTGGCACACCAATATTGGTGGAACTTGGCTATTTTTTGTTCTTTATCGTAACGTATAGCCGAAGTAGAGTGTAACGCAATGCACATAATTCCAAAACCTATAATTAATTTTTACATTGATAATAAGATTGAATTGTTACAAGTGAGAATAGAAAATAACACGTGTATAATTAAATATTGCCTCAACATCGAAAATAGTCTGCGTTCTGAACTCAATTTTTATATTAAATAGCAATATGAAAAACAAGCACACTGTAATATAAATAGACAAGTATGGTAATCTAATCGAATAAACTATCGTGATCAAACGAATGGCCGTTTAGCAGTTTAAAAATATAACGGGGCACTGGCTATATGCGTGGCTTGTGGGTAGACACTTTAACTACAGGTTTGAAAAAAAAGAAAACAGGATCGTAATGTTAAATATTTCCTAGAATTAATATATATCTATATCGCCAAACACACGGTGAAAATATAATATAACGAATAACGTACAAGTGTTGCCCGTGTACTCGCGACGGACCAGGCGATGTCGAAGCTAAAACGATTAACTTGACTAATGTCCAATGCCAAAAGTTAGACAGCGGCCGCAGACGCATCAACATGACAACACGCCGCTGTCTTTGTACGCTTGCGCCGACAGTCGCCGGCCGCTGGGGCCGTCCCGGCTCTCGCTGTCACAAGCACTGCCGCGGGAGTTTGAAAAGCATAAAGGAACTGGCCCGGGCCAGGCGCTCACCTGAACTCCGCGG
The DNA here is from genome assembly GCA_005406025.1 of Eumeta japonica. Taxonomy (NCBI): domain Eukaryota; kingdom Metazoa; phylum Arthropoda; class Insecta; order Lepidoptera; family Psychidae; genus Eumeta; species Eumeta japonica. The sequence continues at coordinate 13,843 of BGZK01004242.1, read as the reverse complement.
CGCGCTCCGACGCAGAACGTCGGACGTGAGCAAACCGAACTCCCATTATAACGATGCGGCGAGATGTTTTACCGTTGCGTTGTTCGCATCATCAGACACTCTGCAGCTATAAGCGACACGTTCACGTGTCTGTTTGACTATTGTCATTCAATGTTTTATAAACGATCGAACACTCCACTGAGTTACAGTTTCGATAACGTCACTTCACAAAACGTCGTCCGTCGTATCAATTCATTTAACTGACCGATTTGTCCGTTTTAAATCAACACAGAAGCCTTCGAGATCGGCCACCTCGGGTTGCCGGCACTCAGGATTTAAAGCCTCGACACCGTGCAGTCACGTTTATTTTGTCGTCACTGCCTACGCTCGAATATAATCCACTTCGCTCGTAAACATATCCCGACGGCGGTTCGATTCGACTGCGAGTTCCGCGGGGATCGAGCCTCCGCTCGGGGACACCACACCAGATGAAGTCACTCTTTCAAGACCGGAGCAGCGGTGAGACGAAACGAAACGAACCCAAGAAGGTCGCGCGTCGGCTAGCGCGCGCGCTCAAATCGGCCGCCGCGCATAACCTCGCACTGGCAGGCGTAGTGACAGAGCGCGCTCGAGCGCACGCACCATACCGTGCGCCGCCCGCTGCCGACTCGAACGTGACGCGAGCGAGTGCGAGCGCGCCGCTGCTCTGTCCCCGTGCCGAAGAAAGCGCCTAAACGCTAAACACGCAGACAACGCGAAGCCTTATCAATGCATCGACATCGCCTCTAATGCACACTACGCAGGGGCACTACGCGCGCTGACGCGCCCTCGATGTCTTTGCCGCATTACGAACGATCGTCAAAATATTTTTATTTTATTTTTAAAGACTGTATTAATAAAAAATTCTCGCCTATCTTATATATTGCATATAGTATCGCGATACGAAATAATACGCATTTCCTAATACCAGTGAAATAAATAAATATTTTGACATTTCTTCGTCAAATGAAAATAAAATGTAATGGAATGCAGTGTTTCTATTCTATAAGTTTTGTATTTACTATGTAGGCAGAGGCCAGGGTCCGAGCGTTCCTTGCCCCCTCCCCACCACAATCCCACCGCGCCGGGCGGGCCGGCCGCGGCGCCCGCGCAGCCTTGTGTCGCACTGCAAAAGTTCTACGGAACCTCGCTTTAAATTAGTAATTGTCATTCAGTATTCACCATCACGTACGGAAAGTTGTTGTTTTTTTTTATGTAAAAACGAACGTGATTTATTTATTGTAATTTAAAATTGCTATTAGATTAAACCAGATTCTTTTCACTATTACCTGGTATTTACTACAATACTTTATTTTGATAATTCGAGAACAATTAGAAATATAAAATTTGTGTTTAACCAACTTCAAAAAATATGAGAAGGTTCTCAATTCGTTTATATATTTTTTTTTCTCGGGGCTATATTTATAAAATAGATTGAAATGACATTTTAAATACGAACCTTTACGTGCAATAGATAGAGTTATGATTTACATTCTATTCTATAAACATATATATATATCAAGATAAATTTAACAACAATTTCAAAATTCTCTCGTAAATAATTATTCTAAATTCTTACGATCAACCAAGTATAATATTGTATTTAAAATACAATAATTATAATAAGATAATAGTGATCGTGTATAATATTTTAGAACGCCATTTTCAATTGGGTACAATCAATATTCTAATAATAAAAAAAATTTTAAGCTTACATCACTGAAAATCGAATTAGAATAACAAAGATTTCCAGGTGTTTGATTTCAAATATAAGGGTTACTATAGGCAATTATGCACCGATAATACATTCCACTAAATGATTTTATATGAATTTAATTACATTATAGTGTATATTGGTATTTTTAATAATACCGTACTAAATTTATTAATTTTAAATTTATATTTACGACCCGTAAATTAAGCATCATTTAAGCAATTGTACAAGGAGTAAATGCTTCGTTCGCGTAAATGTAAAGCCGCTAGACTTCAATTCGTAACATCATCCTAAAGGATTGCTCTAATCCTGTAAGTCGAAGGCAAGGGAATCGATTCTCATTGAAGCGGCTTAGCGGTTGCTGGGTACAGTTGAAATACAAAGAATATTAGCTCTATATTGACAAAATATAATTATTTTCTTCCAAACTTCGCAGTTGCTAATTCTATCATTAAATGTAAAACAATATTACATTCAATTTCTTCAAACAAACACTATTAACATATTCCAAACAGACCCTAATAAGTATCGATGGTACTGTTTCATTTTTCTTATTTGCAATCAAATAATCATCACAGCAAAAATATTAATACAATCTATTTAAAATATTCACTAAATAGAACTATCCAGGTATTGTATTTATTACGTAGATCATAGTTGTTACGTTTTGCTGTCATAGATACACTAAATACAAAAACCCCAAAGTTAAGATAATTATTTTTCCTCACAATACATCAAAAACAGAATGTGAAATTCGATATAATGTAGTAAAAACACGAGTCGTTGGGGAATATACTACTTTAGTTATGAATTACAAAAATATAATTATAATATATAAGCATATTTGTGTAATTCATAAATTGTATTTTCGATATATAAAGCTTAAATTGTTGCGAAAATTTCACATGAATTAAATTTCCAACGAAAACAAATTTATCAAAATTGATAATTAAAAAAATTTACAAGTTAAAAAGATCAAATAATCATATTTTTAATCTTACTTGCATATCTTAAACTAGTGTAGAATAATAATGTGTTGTAATCTATTGTATAGCTCTACAATTCCAATGATTCAGTGTGATAGAAATAGCATATGAAGTGGTTCACTCTGCATGCCAACATTTAACCAACTTTTTCAATGAAATAAAACTGGATTTCGATAAGATTACGTAACTCATAAACTATCCATTCATTATTAGTTTTATGTATTTTATTCATAAAATATTTCATAAACTCAACAATATAAACAGAATCCCGGCAGACATTTAGTGAACTAGTTAGCTAAGTGTTCAGCAAGGTTAAAATTAAAAAGAGAGAACAATTCTTTGAACTGAGATTGATCAATTCGAAAATTGCATTGAAGTTTTTAAGTTCATAATTTAATTTTTATTGTGCACTGTCAAACACGACACACAATTAAAACTCTTGAAATGGTTTGAAAGCATCTTTGATGCAGAAATCCATAAAATATGTGATTCAACTCAAAAACTGATTACAACCCCTCTTTTTAACTCAAAATAATAATATGACGCTGTTTTCACCTAATAAGAGTTTATATATCTATGGCAATTTTAAACTGCACGTCACGTTATTAATTACCAGATAAAACACAAATCAGGATGATGTTGAATGTAGAACTGTTATGGATTTATACAGATCTTTTCAATGTTACACCGAGGGTGTCTACAAGTGGAGCATGGACGTCTATCAATATAAAAAGTCTCGTGTATGTTTGTCTTAGTTGTATATAATTTTTGAAGTATACATTACATTTTAATTCAATAATCTACATGAGAAATAATATGACTTTTTCACTTTTAATTACTTTTATAGTGACTAAGCTACGTGCACATAATCACGTCTATTGTTCTAGATTGCGCGGCGAAGGCTGTCTCGCCGTTCCAGATTTTTCACGTACACATTAAAATAATCCATATACCGCATTCATAGCAAGTTCATATCGGTCGGGTGGGTGATACAATTTTAGAAACACAATTCGCATGTCACAATGATATAAATTTTATATTGTACACTTCAATTGAAAAGGATCCAACTTCACTTTCGGGCACCGTTGTATTTAAAAACAAGAAACTTTTAAATTGTCTTTGTTTTAAGTTGTCTTAGCATTTAAAATTATTTTGATCATGTCAATAAAAATAAATATCAACCAGATCCATTTAGGCAAATTAAAATACTAAATTTGCTGAATATATATTATATAACGAAGTTATTCATAAATTTATTTTAGAGAGTAAATGAATTACATTATTACAATGATAATATATTCTAATGATATGCCTAAAGTGCGAAAACAATAGTAACTAAAACAAATGCAGAAAGTATGCGTGCGGGAACATGGCAGTTTAGTCAAAGAAGTTTATAACGTTTTATAAAAATTCAATGAATTCTCTTCTATATTTAGAACCATAAGTTTTTTTTTCAACTGGTGACAAAATACCATTATTCACAGAAGTTGAATCCAGTGAAAGAAACACAAAATCTGCCTCTCAGCAATGCCAAAACTTTATAGAAAGCGTTCATACAACGGTAGATTTTTATTGCGAACTTTTTGAGGAAACGCTTGGCTGTCGAACATCCGATGGTACCCCGAGACGAAAACGTGAAGGAAAAGATGGTGCGAAATGTGCAATCTTAATAACCTCACAAACGACGCGACCTAGTGACGGAATAAGATCAGTGAACGTCATAATGCAACATCGGATTTACTAGTCTAAGGAGCACTCCAAAAAAAAAAAAATCTCCGCCGAACAATGTCCGTTTTAATTATAAATACCTATCACCAGCGGACGACTTAATACTTTTCGTCCGTACACTTAGATGACGTCACGTTTAGCGCACCATTCGCGTGGCGGCGTCCGCGCGGCTTAGTCACAGTCCAAATGCATATTTAGATTCGACTCACCGAGTATACTAGATCGAGAGACAGCCTGCGGCGAGACCTTCGGACGATCGCACACAATCGCCTGAGGTGACGCCGAAAATCGCCGCGTTGTTGTTAACGCGTGCAATTGTGACTTATCGTGTGAGACGGTCGGGTACGTGCGTACGAACGGTCGGCCGGTTTTTATTATTCACTGTTACGTAGGGAAACACCATTGCGTTGTTCGGAACGATTAGACAACAACGCCGACGTCAGCGTCAGTCGTCATCGATAAATTAGAAGATGAACAGGGGCGTTGGGGACGTCGGAATATAGCTGGCGTTTCCGGCCTGCAAAGTATCATGAATACAGTTAAACATCGGGCACGTCGCTAATTCTCGAATCAGTGCGATCGTGCTAGAAAACGGGTCGAAAATTTTGTGCGTTACGTCAATGTTTATTGCAGAACAATGTGCCGTTACAAATACTCGCTGCGGCTGCGTAGCTCGATGGGAACCTTCTCATTGGCGCAAGATGTGAACTCAGACATACTTTTACTGAATTCTTAAAACGCCTATAAGAAATAGATTAAAGCGAGGACGAGTCGTTTCTGTTAATGAGATAATTGTGATGAAATCCGTTTTTAGGTTTTTCTTCGTAGGGTACTCAAGATTCACATGAAGTCACTGGGAAAGATCAGCCCTTACTGTGATAATGAAAAACTCCTAAGAATGCTATAATAATAATCTCTCCACTTCTTTAAATATTTCAGATATTTTCCTAAGGATTTTTAAGATGGACAACTTCTGTTTAAAACCGTTACAATTGATGCTATCTTAAACACGATCTCCATTCCAAAATTATATTGCTAATTGCTGTTTCATTATTTGACATAATTGGAAAAAAAACATAGTTTGGCTTCATTTAACTATAGACCTCTATTGTATATTGAAACATGGGATAATAGTTTGGATTTAAAAGTAAAAGATTAAGATTAAAATTTAGGAACGCATCGAGTCCCAGTTGGGCTAGAGTGCAAAGCCATCCGTGAAATGTAATATTACAAATAAGGTCATTTGTTTTGTTAGAAATTTCTAGATTAAGACGTTAGAGAAGTGACTATTACATAAATAAAAAATTATATATTCTTTTATTTATGTAATAATTATATATTCTTTTATTTTTCTGGAAATTGTAAATGACTGAAAATTTGTTTCAAGTTGTAAAAGTCTTCATAATATCACGATCTGTTTTAAATCATCCATTTTACAAATTTTGGAGATGCAGGGAACGAATCATAAATATATTTATGCACATTTTTGACTATATATTATTAATGTTTCTATCAATGAATAAATTGTTATTATATAAATATTTAAACGAAACCATTTTGATTAATTTTGTACATACATAAAGAGTTGTACATTTTTAAGTAACAAAATATGCTTAAAAACCAAAAAATGTGAAGTGACATTAGCCATTTAATGTTTTTTTGTTGTTAATTATTGAAAAATGTAAACTCATTAATCTAAGCAAAGAGAGTTCTGCTAGTAACCGTCCGTGGTTTCAGCCGCGTGAATATAAAAAGCATCCTTTAATTTTTGACTTGTAAAATAAAGATATGTATTTTGCATGTACACATAAACACATTGATTCTACTTTGGATCTTGTTCTCGCTGTCAATGTTGTTCCCGATTTGCGATAATTTCCTGACCTCTGTTACAATTCAAACCCGCTTTCAATTCCAAATCCGATCCCTCTCTCAATTAGAATTCCAATTCCACCCTCAATTCCCATCCTATCACGTTAAAAGTATTCATTTTTATATGAATCAATGTGTTTTACCTGATAAAATCAACTAATCTTTGTTTATTTCTAACGTAAATATGTCTCAAACATATATTCTACAGATATATAGTGTCATGAAAGATATCAATGTTTTTTTCTTCATATTGTACATATTTATATTAACGCAATTTGGTTAAAACAAATTACATAATTTGTTTTAACTTAATTTAAAAATATCGTTATTTCGTATTGGCATCTAATTTTTATCAAAATAAAATCTAATAGTTTTTAGCATTCTATCAGTGAAAATAATTTCCAAAAAATAGCTCCATTGATGATCTCTTAGAAACATACAAACAAATTGAGATTACTGTAGACTTATCATTTTTTAGGTCTCGTATATTATATATGTACGATACTCTATGTATTTCTGAGATACTGTGAAGCAATGTTTGAAAACTTATGCGATATAAGTTTCCAAACATTGAAATTTTATTTATAATAATAATATAAACTGACGTCTATTCCCAGAAAGGTAGACACAGACTATAGATTTCCACATGGTGTGATCTTTGCCGTTACGATCTTTATTAATAAATATTCGTCATCTTCGATATTTACAAAAGGACACAAAAAGATCACACATTCAAATCGAGCACGTTATACGCACACAGTTCTAAGCGAGATTTAACCTTCAATTTCGGCCGGCTCGAACAAAATCCGACGGGTCGTATGTTGCGGAATGTCTCCACCGTCGGCTCGGTCTCGACAAAGCTTTAGGATAATGCGATGACGATCTCTCGTACACGTCCGAACGTAATGAAGGCCGAGCGCAATCAAAACGGCGCAGCGGTACAGATAAATGGAAAAACTAACGCCGATACGGCGCAAAAATCAAGAATCGCTAATGCACATACTGCAATTGGCAAATATTCTCATTGTCTTTGTGATCGAATTGGTTACTTTAACTTTTTCTATTATTGAGTCTCTAAACGTCGAATTTCTGTTTTGAAAAACGCCATTATTTATAAAGTTTATAAAAAAAAGGGGAGGTTTTTAATTCGATTGTATTATTTGCTGTTATCACGTCAAACATTCTTAATTTATTAATTGATTTTTTTTTTATTTAAAATATTGTAGTCTATGCATATCAATTTAAATATTTTATGCATTCGTTCTAGGAAAGCATCACTTGGCGAAATGGAAGTGGTGAAAATCATAGATGACCATGAAAACTTGGCTAAGCTATTCACAGATCGCGAAGGAATTTCATTGAGGTTATTAAGCTATTTATACTCATCAAAATGCGTAGTACCGTATCGGTGTAGTACCAGCTCAGCTTTGACGATGGAGCCCACGAGGAATCGATGAATTTCTTGAAGTATTATAAGCACATACACAGTACCTTACTTATTTTTTATTGTAACTCTTGTTATTCTGGTCTAGGAAAGCACTATTTTATGCAGTTAAACAATATAAGCTCATCCAAATGCATGTAATAAAGTAAAATTGATGGTGAAGTACTAGGACTACTCTTTAAGACTTGAATGCCATACAGAAATCGATTCATAAGTTTTTAGAGTCCCCTTCCTAAAAACGGAACCCTTATAGTTTCGTCATGTCCTTCCGTCCGTTCCTTCGTCCGTCCGTCCGCATGTCACAGGCATTTTGTTCAAAAACTACAAGACGTATATATTGTTGAAATTTACAGTGTAGTAAACTTACAGTGTCTTGTATAAGCTGCTACTCAGTTTGGTAGTTCAATAACAAAAATAAATATTTCTAGAGGGCGCTAAATTGTAATAGAAATTGAAAAAAAAACTTTTCAGCAAATATATAAATGAGTGGCACATATTTCGATAGTCCTTTAAAAACATTTTAAGGTTTTAAGCAATTTTTTGTTTCATGAATATTTTCCGAAATAATCGTTGCGAAACTTGTAGAAATTGTACCCTCCCCCTCCCTCTATTTTCTAAACCGTATGTCTAAAAAATATTTAAAAAATATCGAAGATAACGCTTATTAAATATTTTTAACAAAAATTATTTTCAACGCAATCAGATTTCTGTTTTTGAGTTATTGCCTAAAAACTGCTCTCTTCTCAACAAAAGAACGTAAGTGCCGTGCAGATACGCTCTTTTGCTGATGCAATTTAGTTTCCATTAGTTTATTAGTAATTATCGACCCGCCCCGGCTTCGCACGGGTGCAATGCTTATGTAAATATACCTACTGCAGAATGTCCTTATACACAACGTTCACAGCTTTTTTGTCATGAGACAATACAAACATGTTTTGCTTAGAGGTTACTCTTGACAGCGCGACATATAATTGGCCATGTGAAAAACACTCAACGCTCAAATCTAATCCTGCAACGTTGAAAGTTTGACCCTGCGATTTATTAATGGTCATTGCAAAAGATATCTTTACCGGAAATTGTAGGCGTTTAAATTGGAACGGTAAATCTGATGGTATCAGAGGAATTCGGGGAATTAATACATCTTCTCCGGTACCACATCCGGTGAGTATTGTGCACTCTATTATGAAAGTTTTTAGTGATTTTACCAGCAAACGTGTGCCATTGCAAAGTTTAGGAGGATTCAGGTTTCTTAATAAAATAACAGGACAACCTACTTTCAACTCCATTTTATGAGGAGGGAGTCCAGAAGGGTTCAAAGAATTAAGAAATTCTGTAGGAAAATGAACAGCTTCTTCCGAGTCGAGAACAGTATCGACCGAGTAGTATATTTGCGTCGGCGTATCAATCTTTGCAAGAATCAAGTTATTTACCTTATCTACTTGTTCGTTAGTTGGTGACAGAATGGCTCTTTCTTTAAACCAAGATATAGTCTTACAACTTATGTTATGAATGTCAGGATAGACATTGTTGACCAAATCTTGGATGTTGTCTATCAAAACACAAAGGTTTTCTAAGTTAATCCTTCCATCACTTTGTGTTAACTTTCCATTGCCAACTTTTAGCAGCATCTCTGAAAAAAGCCTGTTCTCACGTGAAGATAATGAAAGCCTCATGTTAGTTTAAAGCTCTAACTTATTAACGTGTGGTCAAAGGTTGGATCTTTTTAGGGAAGCATTTATTTCGTCCGCACGTGTTCCTCTAGTGACAACCGCTAGGATTTGACGAAAATCTCCTGGGAACAGAATTGTACATCCACCCATAGATGCATTTTACTGCGCAAATCGTGCATTATCCTATCCAGTGCTTCCACAGACGTCTTGTTTGACATGGTGGCTTCATCCCAGACTATTAATGAGCAGTCACGGATCAATTTCCCTGTATTACTCTGTTTAGAAACACTACAGACGCTATTATTATCATCGGTGGCGATTTTCAGCGGGAGCTTGAATGTAATTTTTCCGATAGATCTGACTTTTGTTAAAAGCAAATTAATTAAAAATGTTTTTCCTGTACCTCCTGGGGCATCAAGAAAAAATATTTTTCCTTCATTGTTATCAATTGATGATAGTAATGTAGTAAATACTTTTTTCTGATCGATGTTCAATCGTGGCTCATCTTGAGCTATATTCTGTAAAAGTTTCGATTGATCGTATGATGTTTCTCTTGTGTATTCGGCACTATTCGTTAAATCTGAGTTAGTAGTATTAGCTGGCATCGGCAGTCCAAAATCATTGATCGATTTACTCGACAGTAATTGCACTACTTTGTTCAATTCAAATAATGCTTCATCAAATATGTTTTGATCATATTGTAAATCATCTGAAACTAATTCTCGCCGTTGCCGAATCAGAATATCACTGGCCATATTTTCTCGAAATTTATTCCATAGACTAAAAGAATCAGTTACTTGACAAAACGCAACTATGATGGCAAATAAATATCTTAATGATGTAGCGGAACTGCAAATAGCTGCTCTGATAATGTATTTTCCCAGTGAGAATCGTCTTCCAAGAGCCCCATAGCTTTACATGCCATTTGATAAGTATTGTAAATAACACCTTGTACAGTTCTCAGGTGTGCAAAGGATGTCGGGCTTTTTACAACATGGAGTAACATTCTCAAATGAAAGCATTCGCTGTTGTTGGGATGAATCACGTAGACTCTACCAAGAGCATCAGTTTTTTTTATTCCGGGAAAACCATCGACCACAGTTCCTTGTTTTCGCCGTTGGAAGGTTTTAGAACTCTGGTTCCATGTATAGTAACTTGGAACTCTGTCATATGTCAGTTTTCGCGAAATCATCTTGAGCGCATAACTTGAATATACTCTTTGTCCATTTTCTAAATGAACTGCAAGGTGGACAATAGTGGGAGCTCGGTCGTGCACTTCGAATGATAAAATCCTCCATACAGCTTCAGAGCTGCAGATGTAACGTCCAGACTGATATGTTTCCACTTCATTTGGTGATTGTATGCTGAAAGTAGCTTGATCGCTACCTTTATTAATGTATTTAGTAACATATTGGATCGACTTTATTGAACTGTACAACTCGACGTTGATGTGGGCATCAAAAATTTTTAAAAGGAGCGGATTATATGGAACGATCCATCGGTTATCAATATCGTAGTTTCTGACTGTGGCACTTTGCCCACCCTGGTCTGGCGATCGTCGTCGATATTTGGGATATCCGTCATCGCTAGTAGATGTTTGTGTCTGGAACGGCTTCGGAAATTTTTTGCTGCATTTGGAATCTCGCATACATGGAGAATTACGATTTAAAGTCCCGCAGGGGACCGTGTACCATGTGTTTCTTTACGATTTCAAACAGGACAGGATCTTCTTCCTTAACCGGTAATTCAGCTGAAATTGCGCTGTCCATTTGATTTGGTCTAATTTTGTTCACTAACCACACCAGCAGATGTACATGAGGCAAACCACGTTTCTGCCACTCTATAGTATACATATGACATCGCAGCGGACCGAATATATGAGACTTGTTAATGAGGTGCAGGAGTTTCTGTACTTTTAAATGGAAGACTCTATTAACTGTATCGTATTTGTCTGGTGGAGTTAAATTGGTATTAATATTTTCTTTGATTTCTGGCCAATTTGGGTTACATGTTGCAGTAATAAATAAATCAGGTTTACCGTAATGTCTGACATAAGTCATTGCGTCCTGTGATTTTTCATGTAAATATCGAGGTCACCCTGTGAATGATGAAGGTAGTATAACCAACTGTCCAATGCTGTTGCTGTGTTCATTCGCCTGTAAAGCATCCTGAAGGTGAACGTAATTTTCTGCTCTGAATTTAGTTTGATTGTTACGAATCTAAGCCAATCTCTCAGATTCAATTTTCGCATATCGATCGACCAAGTATTGGTTTGTCAACATTCCATATCTAAGCAAAGGGTTGAAATTGTTTTGTCTTGTCATTATACGGTAGCAATAGTAGTTCATACACGACACTGTCTTACGCAGAGGTGCACCACTGATTGGGTCAACTTGAGGAACGTTAATGGCATAACCATCTTCTCCGCGACATAGCATCAAAGGATATTGTAAGCTGTCATAGGATCTGTGTAACTCTGATATTTTTTTCAAATTATCATTACGACTGCGCAACACAATATCTCTTTTGTCAAATTGCTGTCCAGCTATTACCACTGCTACTTCACTCGTGGACGGCGCATTATATCGCCCTCCGTGTTCTCCAAACCTTTCGATTCGTACTTGAATTTCAATGCCAAACAATGTTCACACACTACTGACATAGTACCTATGGACACAATACGATCGTCCTTGTAAGAAATCGAAGGATCGTAATTCATGGCAGAATTTTTTTTATTTACCCATCTGTGCGGTTGTCCGTTTTGTTCAGCGTTACTATGTGTCTGTGCTGATTCTCTCGTTCTCTGTATTCGATGGCTATTCCTGTCTTGGCTGAGGCGAGCCTCATGCTCTACAGAGGATTCTCTGGTTTCTCTGAACTCTATGTCAAACCCTGATCCTGGCTGCGGCGAGCTCCTCACGCCTCTATTGAGATTCTCTCTCAGCTCTATATCTATCCGGAGCTGGCTGAGGCGAGCCTCGCGTTCCGTTGACGATTCTTCATCTCTTGCTGAACGTGCTCTTCTGGCATTCACTGTACTACGACCTATGTTCGAACGACGACGTCTTCCAGACATGACTTTATAATTTCTGTTCAAAATTTAATACTTACTCAGTTCTTGATTAAACTCACACCTTAAAACTATACGTATGATTATGAACAAATTGCACTAATTATAATAATCAACAACCAAAGATTCCTATTCTATTCAGTTCTTCTATGAACTTAACTATAATTTTCAATATAATTAAAAATGCTTGCCCTAATACTTAATCGTCTAACTCTAAATTCAAATCAAAGTCTTATAGAAGAAATACAAAAATATGGTTATCTAACCTAAAATAATCTTAATACTTTATAAAAATCGCCCTAAAAAGCACTTTTAAAACTCGCGCTAAAAAGTACGTTTTGTCTTAAAAAAATAATTCACTTTTTTTATTTAAATAGGTACTATTATACATTCTAATATATATATTTTTTTTATTTATCCTAACGTAGGTACTTAATAAGTACGGATTACGTTGTCGCGCTGAAAAGCACGTTTTTATTAATTATTGATATTTTCCTCGCTAGAGAGCTCCGATAAACGCGTGCGATCGCTGCAAATCATGAAGTGCTATAGAGCGAAGCGCGGCCATCGACGCGCTATTTATAGGCACGCGCCGCCCGACCCCCGGACGGCCGCGGGTCAGTACTGCCGCGGCGCCGCAACAACTACGTCCCTGCATTTTAAATTTGTAATATCTTCGGAAATATTCACTTAAATTACATGCTGTAAAAAGCATATTGATCTATAATAAATGCACAATTTATTTAAGGTACTTAATTGGATAAGGATTAATGCTGTATTGTTTAAAATCACTTCGTAAATAACCATTTTTAGTAAAGGATAAAAAATGGTTATGGTGGGTTATCCCTAAGAGATAGACATATACCATCGCGGACTTTTTTGTTGAACTTTTTAAGGTGGACAATACTGTAGTACATTATTTTGGTCTATCTCGTAGGGTTCAGCCAGCGTTTGCAATATAAGCGCAAAAAAACGTGCTTATTTACGACATCACATTAGAAACCTCTAAATTTATCAGTGTTTCTCTACTATATTATGCATGTATTATACATATAAACCTTCCTTAAGAATCACTCTATCTATTAAAAACCGCATCAAAATCCGTTGCGTAGTTTTAAAGATCTAAGCATACATAGGGACAGACAGACGGCGGATAGCGACTTTGTTTTATACTACTATGTAGTGATAATCAACATAAATATAAATAGTTAAGACTAAAGTGCTTATAACTATTGTGTGCGGGAAACATTGAAAAAGTGTAACAATGTACTTTTTTCATCTGTAGCGCATTTCTTTCTAATAATGGCTTCGGAACCCTATAATGAGCATGGTCCGACATGCTCT
>BGZK01004241.1:0-15328 GCA_005406025.1 Eumeta japonica | reverse complement strand
TAGAGTAGTCAGACATTTATTCAAATTATCGACACATAAGAAAAAATAAACGTTTCAAACTTTTGCTTTTTAGACCAAGAGAAGAAAAAATTTGTACAAAACCCGATTTCAAATATTGCAAATATACTTTGATTTTGCGTTGAACACATAAGTTACAAACCAACTCGCTCCTCTACACAAAATAGCCAACATACTCAAGAGCAGAAAACAAGATCCAAATAAATGAAATGGTGTGTGTGTGTATAAAAGAGAGAGAATCCAAAGGAAGGAAATAAAATAAGCAATGCTTCATTTTGAGCAACCAAATTAACGAATTGTACTAATGAGTTAATAAAAATCAAATAAAACTGAAAATAAACCTTAAAAATGTTAAGCAATCAAGTTTTGTTCAAGAGCAATTATTGTGTCTGTCTGTCATGGATAGACTTTTAGACGTAATAAAATTTGAATTTAAGCAAAATTTGCTACAAGTCAGTAACAAAATATTTCACGCACTTGAAGCCAAAGTTGCCGATGAGTTTTGCAAAAATAAAACAATATGGGGCATATTTAAAAAATGTATTTGAACTAAAGCTTAATAAAATTTTGTATGAAATATTTGACTTAAAACACATTTCAAATTCATATTAATTTTTATGAATACCTATGCTCCTACATAATTTAATAATTATTTAAAATATAATCTCAATTATACTTTTTAATATAGATTTTTTTTCTATGAAATATTTGTCAAATAAGAGCTTATTAAACGTTGTATAGTGTTTTTGAATAAGCCCTTAATTTATTTACTGTTGCAAAACGTAAAATGGTAACACTGGTTTATTCTCACTGTTTGATGAAATAATAAAAACTGGTTTAAAAGAGCGAGAGACAGGAGAGGCTGGTTTCTGTAATTTGGCTAACAAAGAGGAAGCTTTTGAATATGAAGTGCTGGCTATTAAAATGTTTTTCCAAAATAAACATACATTTGAAGCCATTGTCATATGTTTGTACAACAATCAAGCCGTTCGTCTGTCCCTTCCTGAGTACGACAGTCAGTGTGTGCTTGTTTTGCTTTAAACTTTTAAACTGGTTTGGAGACCTAGATTTTTATGTTTTAAGTTACGCGCCTCTTCTACTCCATTTACAAATATTCGTACTTTAAAAGCTAAAATAATAATTGCATACAGTGGCACTTAAAATTATAGCAATAAAATGACAATGAAGTATGCAAATATAATTTTATTTAAAATTTAAGCATATTGTTTAAAGCAATGTATTTATTTTTTTTTAATAAAATTTTTAAATAAAAGATCTCTTAAGGGTTAATTTAAATTTTACTTTTATATTGTGCTCAGATATACATACACCTTAGATTATCGAATTAACGCCTTAATTGAGCTCAATATACAAAATTTCAATTGAGCCACAGGTAGATAATTGTTTAAGTATTGAATAAACTTCTAAATGCCACACTGTTTATTTATTCACAATAGGACTGCGTCTTTATGGTATGATGAATTTATCTACTTATTTGATTTTAATAAATTAATTAATTAAGTTAGGCGTATGCCTTTAGTTATTGGCTGAATTAAATGTTTGTGTCTTTATTTTTTTTAACTATGTACTCAATTTAGTTGATTCAACTAAATATGTGTGAACACTAAAATTATCTTCGCAATTAACTGAATATTACGCAATTAATTTTGTGTGTATGAACAGGGTATTAACAAAATCGTTAATGAGGCAAAAGTTATAGGCTACTCGAATATTTTTAGCGATTTTTTTCAGAATTTTTGGTATTTTAAAGTGCTTATTATTTGTTTCCAAAGCTAATGATCAATTTAAATAATCAGAAAATGTAACAATTTTTGTGAGCCTGTTCAGCTGTCTATACGTGTAAAAATAGTTTACCTTCTCGATTATTATTTTGCCTTTATAATTCTCATATAGTTTTGTAAATTAATGGAATATAATCGATGCAGTTAAATCCGAGCTAAAGGTTTGGGCACATAGGCCCATTTGAATTTCCGGAATAACGGCCGTTCCGGACGATCCAGACGAGAAGAAAACGGGCCTGAACTGAGTAAAATGATGGCACATCTTAACCGCATAGATGTGGTGGAAGGATATTGGAACACCATTTGTACCATTGTCCCGCCTTCTCACAAATAGAATTCCGATATTCTGGGAGGATACCTTACCGGCCATAACCCAATTACGGGTATATGCTGGAGCAAATTGAATGACACTGGGTTCCTGTAGATCTATTGGTCAAATCTTGTTCAAGGAGAGCACAACAAGTCGACTGGCTTAGGTGTACGACGTATGACATGGGCTAACATACGTACCCTCCTATCAACCTAACCTAAGCTAACTGAATGGAATATAAAATGAAAAGTTTGCATATTATTTCAAAACTGTTCAAGCTCTTCAATTAGTAATGACAAAGACTACAAAATAATACAACATACATATGTATAAAAGAAAAAAAGTTGTGTAAAGTGGCACCTACGAAATGTCCACACGTGGCTGAAATACGAAAAAAGTTCATGTTTGTTAATTAAAATTTTTGTTCAGAAAATTTGCTATTTTCAAATAAAATTTGAAAGGATTATAAAACTTATGTGCGCCTAATTGTGCCCTTCTTATTATTAATTTACCGTTGTTGCTGTTTCAGTTTTAAGTAACAACTATTTTAACAAACCCTTGGCCCCAAAAATGTTTTTGTTTTCGTTGTTGTTTGTCAGTTGGTTTGTTACGTTTCGAAAAAACATGAAATTATTCCACTTTTAATGAGCTGTAGTAAATTGCTGAAAATTATGTTGCATGCCAGCACCAAAAACAAAAAACAATTCACAGTCATTTTTGAGCAACATTGTAAGAAAATTGTTTGCAACTTTAAAACTACTTCTGCCTGTTGTTTGCTTATTTAGTTGTTGTTTGGTATGGTTTAATTTTACTATTTGTGGCTTTTTTAAATGATTCCAAAATACTGAATTCATGTTTAACAAACTCCAACTAAAAGGTTCCATTTGATAGATAACGTTAGACAAACAGCTCTATGGTTTTAAGACCTGAATTTAAAAAGACTCGCGTCGAAGCTCTATCAGACAAACAAAGAAAAAAAATAATATTTAATGACTCTTTGCAAAGAGTCTGTTAGAAAAACGACAAATAGTTAATAAAACAGCCAGCAAAAGCAACAACTTTGTCTGAAGGTTGACTGATTTTGACTGACGTTTGAAAAGACTGACTAATACCTTAAGATACGGGCTCAGAGTACAAAGTTAATGTCGTGGTAATGTTTTTATGGTTTCGTAATTCTTATATTTTTTCGTTTTGCAATAAGTTTATAAAATTATTTTTTGGCGTTCATTTTGTTGGTAACTTCTGTTGTTGTAATAAAGTTAATACAGTGTTTTTTTTCTTTGCATTTGGCTGTTTGTAGCGATAATGTCACAACTAAATAAAGTTTGTAATCAACAATTGTATATTTGTTGAAGTGAGCGCTGCCTGGCAGAGTTCTTTGAGGATTGCATGCTGAGTTGCTGGTGGTGGTGTTTTGCAAGTTCTGGATTTACGGTTAACGACGGTGTTGTGTATTAAACGATAACAATAATATTGCAACACTTTTATATTTTATGCCAAAAAAACAAAATGTCATGCAAATCTATTTTTTAGGAAGGTATCCCAAGGCAGGTTAAATCATTTTCTTGGCTTTAATGCCTAATAATGAATTGTCACGTAAAACCTAATAATTACGAATTACTAAATAATATACACAAAAAGTCTTTTTAATTTTCAAAATAGCAAATTTGTGTGATATGTTCGATAAAACATTTCTGTACTAAAATTGTTCTATCAATATAGCATATTCTGCTATAGAATTCGAATTATTATACTAAAATTGGCCAATGAAAGCCAATAATTTTAAAATTGTGTGCTAAACTTATATTCTAAAACTCTTTTATTGAAATTTTTAAGCATTTTTGGCTGAAGGATTTTCTGTACTAAAATCTGTTTGCATTAAATGGTGCAACCGTGAGATATATTTTACTTTTGTACTAAAATTTTACACGAAAATAATTCAAAAAGTTTCCATTAGCACTTAGATTATTCACATGGGAAGCGCTCCCACCAAATGTTGGTTTTATGAACGAAAATTTTATACAGGTGGATAGTGCTTTTACTAAAATATTTGTTTATTATAATTATAATTTTATTTAAAATTTTATGTACTAAATGTTTTGTACAGAAAATTTTTCTTATAAAATTTCACAAACAAATTTTTGTGAATTTAGTAGTTTTAAAAATTTTACTAGCAAATTTTGTATGAAGAAGATTTTTGTACTTTTTTCTATAGAGATTTGTTGTTCCATGGTAATGTACTTTACTTTTATGTAGAAGCAGTTCTGTTCTAAAACTTTCAAATAAGAAATTTCGTTTACTAAATAAACTTTTGTTGCTTTTTTTTCACTTTCATTTCACTGCAGTTATAGTAAAGAATTAGTCCTGCAATTGTTGTTGTTGTTGCAGAAAATGTTTAATTTAAAATGTTACAATGGCAGCGTGTTTATACAAGACAAGCAAAATTTTTCTGATTATTCTTTTCTATAGAAACAGATTTGTATTAAATTTTTTTTTATAATTTTTATATAAAATTTTCTGCAAATTTGAAAATCTATAAGAAATTGTTCGCACACAAACTTTGCATAAAGCTTTATATGTATGAAAAATATTTTTGTACTAAAATTGTTGCTATAAAAATATTCTTTGCACTAAAATTGTTTTCGTGAACATTTATTTGCTCTATACTTTTTATATAGGAAGTTTTAAATAAATAATCTGTATTATTTCTTTCTACATGGTTTTATTTTTCATTAAATTAAAAGAAAAAAATAAAAAAAAACATTTTTTTTTTCAATTTGGCTCAAAAATTTTTTATAAAATGTATACAAAAATTTTTTTATTTAATAAAATTTAAAATTTTATATCCATAAACAAAGCTATCCCCACTGTCTTCCTTCATTCAAAAGTTATTATGCCAGCAACATGTGTATATGCAAAATTTTCATTGGCAACATTTCAATGCATTAAGTTAATGGAGGTACTTTTAAAGAAAATTTTCTGACAAAACCTTTTCCATTGAATGTAATTACAAAATTTTATTTAAAATTTACATAAAATTTCTTTAAAAATTTTGTTTTGTTATTCAACATTATTTTTTCTGGTACAAACAATCCTAAGCACATGCTGCTGGCAACATTTCCCTATGTTGTGAGTAACGTTGTTTCTTTTTAACTCACGTAGTGTCAAGACATTTAAAGCATACGTACATATGTACATACAATATTGAAAACGTTTTGATTGGAAAACCCTGTTTAATTGCTTTCAAAGTCTTATCGATTTTCTCTAAACATGCATGTAAGTACATACATATCACACAAACACAAAATGTACATATGTAGGTACATATGTACTTATAAAACACACGCTACTTTAACATAGTAACCGTTGTAAAACCCAAACAATTCTTTCGTTGTTTTAACGATTAAAAGTCTCTTTTGTTAAAACGCTTTAAATATTTTCCTTTACATCATCGAATAAATCTACAAGAAAAAATAAAATAACCAACAAAACCAAATAGGAAACGTGCTACAAACAAAAATTGACTTGAAGAAACACATCAACAAAAAAAAACGAGACCATATCTAGCAAAACTACAACAAAATTACTAGATATACTGCAAAAACAGAAACGGTGTCATGAACAAATGCAACAAATCAAAAAAAAAAAAAGCAAACTAATATGTACTTCTTCACTACAAACCCAGATGTGTGAATGTGTGTGTGTGTTTACATAAAAATCGAAAACGTCACCATCAAAATATTTTTACACGACAAACCACGATTACGATATACATACATATATATTTAACGAAAAGAAACATACGAAGAAATTCCCTCATCTAAGCCAGCAAACAGCAGTTGTTGATTTAAAATACTTATGTATGTATGTATGTATGTACTTTTATATGTTTGAGTAATTTAAATATATGTATATTCATGCAAACACAATAATTTTCATTTATACTATTACAACATAATGAGATGACAACCGAAAAAATAAAAATAAAAATTACAAATAAAATACGATTGCAGCAATCAATTTTTTACACAAACAAAAGATCCTCATTATTTTAAGACGAGAAATAATATAATGGCAAAATAAACTTTGTTTATACTATAAACAAACTACAAGAGGATAGGTGTGGCCATTCAGGGATTTTTTTAATTTAAATTGTTCGCAAAAAAAAATATTTTTAAGGTGAGAACAATGAATGAATGCTAAACTAGATTAATTTTTTAAATGAATTTAGTAATTATACTTTTTCATTTCCAATTTTCTTACAAAAGTGAGTAGAAAATTCACAAAACCTGTTTACGGTCAGTTATAAAAAGTTCTATTTTATTAGGCCTTTTACCAAAACAACTGATGAAATCTTATTATTTAATAAGAATAGAATTGTTTCGTTTTGGAAACAATATTTGATATTTATTTTGAGAAATTATGATATGTGTTCTATGTTTTAAATAACAAATGAGAGTGAATAAAAATATTCATACAAGTAGAAGTAACAAATAAAATAACATACACATTGAATGACTTACTATGTTAAATTCAATAACAACAAACAAATACACCTTAACTTTTTGTCATTGGTCAAATATAAATATGATATTTAGAAAACTATTAAGTTTATTGCAGCTAATTAAAAAAATCTCTTCTATGATTTACAAGATTTTTCCTAATTGTTTGAGTTATACTAAAATCACGTTAATGCATAGTTTAAATTTTCTTTAGAAAATAATATTTCGCGTAAACTTTTTTATATTAGAAAAAATTCTACTCACGGGATTCCCGTTCATTTGCTGTCAACGGACATCGTAACATCGTAAATGATTATTAGACTTTTAACCTGGACAGAAAGAGATTTAAAGCTCTGTAGCATAAATAACACTTCCAAAGACAGTGAATGCTTATATCAATCCAATTGAGTGGATAAAATATCTGGCCAACAGTTACGGAACAGGTTGCATATTCGGTACCTGCCCAAGCTTTAAGTGTTTGCGCAGAAAAGCAAAAAGAGTTTCGCAATTTTGTATTTGTTTCTTCTAAATGATGATGATTATCGTAGCTGACATGAAACAGTCCATTGTAGCTAATATGTTTGCAAAATTAATTTTCTTATATTCTTTTAACTTCATATCTTTATAATTACTTATAATAAATTTTTTATTTTGTAATTTTAGGATATTCAAAAACTGAGTAAATATTATCCCTAAAAATATATAAACATATAGAGTTATATTTATAAAAAATATATATATTTGAAATAAATTTAGTATGAAATATTTGACTCAAAACACATTTTCAAATTTACTTAGGGCCATTATTACAACTTACTAGTAACTATCAGTAGGATTTTGCTGGTCGTGTTTTCATTGAGAATTCATAATTTGAAACCTAAAATATGAATGTGATTCTTAAGTATATAAAAATATTCAATTCAAGCGAATTTAAATATTCAAATCATTTAATCTCATTGAGATATATGGCTGACAAAATTCTACTGATAAATATTAGTAGGATTTTTAGCCATGTATCTCAATGAGTTTCATGATTTGAAAATTTAAGCTCGTTTAAGTTGAAAATCTTTGCCTACTCGAGAATCGCAGTCATGTTTTAGGTGTCAAATTAATAAATTTTAGTGAAATAGGTATACGGTGAAAAATTCCTACTGATAGTTATCAATGTAATTGTCTTACATAAATTTCTATGAATATGCCCAATAAGTGAAAATACTAGTTATTTTTTCTTAGAAATAATATTCATTATTAAAAATTTGTTTTTAATATTAAAATATATGTTTATCGCACAGAAATTATTTTGTGCTGATTTTGTTTCAAGCTTATAACGGCGCACTACTTAAATATTTAAAATCTTCTATTATCACCGTTTGCTCACAATTAATTGGTCACACTGTTAATGTACTAAAGTGGTTTTCTGGCTATTATTATTGGTTGTGAGAGGGGTTATGGGGAAGCAACGACGTAAAAATCTTTCATAATACCTGAATATGCAGATGTAGATATTTATGTTCGCTTTAATAGTACCACTTCGTTTTCATTTTGTAAGAGAGTTTTATGCACACACATAAATATTTTTGCTTAAAGAGTACATAATTTTTTTAAGAGAGCTATACCAGGCGTATGAATAATTTTTTGCTTGCTTTGCGCTGCAAATTTATGTTAAGAAATATTGAAGCTTTTTATTTATATATATATATATATGTGTGTGTGTGTGTGTTGGATGAGTAAATGAATTGAAAGTAAAATTTTAGTTCAGAGAGAAACCCAACTACAAATTATTCATTCCTTGTGTGCGTATGTGTAAGAATTAATGTGCCTTCATTGTGTTGTTCTCATTTTTGGCTTTTAAATGAAAGTGAAACTTTTGTGTGGTGTTTATAATTTTGTTTCTTTTTTCATACTTAAGAGCTTTTAGTTGATAGTTTTCGTTTTCATTTTCAGTTTCGCTTTTCAAAGTGTTTGTGGGTTTCTAGTTGTTGTTGTCTGTGGCCCAAACATTACATTAATAAAGAATATAATATACTACGTAATCTTTTGGGGCACAACGTCAACGTTGACCGTCGTTTTTTTTCATGAGATTTTCAAAGCGTTAATGTAGACATTATAGTGCTCTGTCGGCGTTCTCCTACAATAGAGTATTGCGGGTATCCTCGCCATTACTTAGGGTTTAGTCAATCGAGTTACGCGGTTGATGTTGGTCGTGTTTTTCGGCAAAAAAAGAAGATTATATACATAGTAATAATAAACTTTTAAGAAATCATAAAACAAGTAAAAATAATTAATAAATTTAAAATAAACAAAAGAATTTAATATAAAAATAAATATCTGATATTTGGTTATACGTAATTAAATAAAAACAAAAAATATGTGGTAAATAAATTTTGACCTTATTTTTTTTATAACAAATAAAAAAAAACTACTTAATGTATCAACGAAAATTAAATTATTAAAAGAATAAAAAGCTGTTAAGTTTTTATGCAATAACCAGCCCCAGGATTATGTTTATTGTATAAACTTGACACTTTTAACGCTTTGATAAAAAAAATACATAAAATCTTTTTAATGAATTTGGCTTAATAGAGGAAAAAATCAATACAGTATTTTAAGTGCAATATTAAAAAAAAAACCAAAAAATGCCTATAAATAAAAATTAAAGCTAAACGGAAAACATTTCTGTATAAATTTCGTAGATTTAAAATAAAATTTTAAGCTCTACAACAACAAAAATTCTCTTCCATCGTTTAATAAATTTAATAAAATAAAAGAAACCCCTTAAATAACCAAGTACCTGTTTGAGAAAAATACAAATTTAAAAAATTTTCAATACACGTAAAAAAAAATAAAATAAAAAAATAAAAGAAAAGTTATATTGTGATTGTGGTGGATTATTTTTGTTGGTTATTAAAAAAATTGTGTTAAAAAATGTTTCCAACAAAATTGACTAGATTTTTGAAAATAAACAACAATTAAAACACAGTAAATATTTAAAAAATATAATTAAATTATATTAAATTATAAATAAAAAATCTCAAAATAAATAAATATTTGGTCCACAGGGATGATAAAAATATAAAAAGGTTAAACAATTTAAATAAATACATAAAACAAAATTAAAATTAGTTTATTATAATAAAACTAAATCTAAAAAACAAACAAAATTACATTAAATTTATATAAAAAAAAAATGAAAAATTTTTTTAAATAAACCGAAAAATTTCCAAATTTTGTTTTTATATTTAAACTTAAAATTCTTAACAGCAGCAATTGAAAAAATAATTGGTATTATTTGATTGTTTTCTTTGTCTTGTTAAAACTAAATATTTTGAAAATAATAAGATTAACATTTTAAGAATTTAATTCTTATCTAAAATATTGAAAAGTAAAAAAAAAAATTGTATAAACACAAAACCCTAACAAAAATCACTATTAAACGACTCTTTAAATAGCAAATACGTAAAACAAAAAGTCACTTTTAAAATCGCAGTGTTTTAAAAAGTTCAAAGCCCAGAATTTAAAATCTTTTATTTTGCTTCAATAAAATTTTGATTAAAAAAAATTGCCAAAATTTAATAACCAGACTTTTATTTCGTTTAGTTTGTTTGAAAAGCTCGGAAAGAAAATATTGCAGTTACATTAAATCATCATCAGCAGCCAAAAATTAATAAAAGTATTTTCCATTGTTATAATTTTAAACTGAAATTTAACTTTTAGACCAGCTACAAAAAAATAAAACATTTAAATAAACTAAATTATTAAAAAAAAATATATATATATATATACTGATCAATACAAATATCCCTTTTATAGAACCCTAAGCAAAATATTATCAAACCAATAAATTTCATTATACCGTCCCTCAAACAAATTTACACTTTTAACATCCCCTAAAATAAATTAAAAAAAAATTAAACAAGCCCACCTCAACAATCAAATCAAATAAAAAATAAAATAAATAAATCCAAATTAAATTTATTATTTATAACACCTCAATAAGCTTACGTGAATTATAAGCCAATTTACTACAATTTGATTAAACATTATACATCTTTAACAATTATCCTTAAAAAAATAAGGTTAGAAGGAGCAGGAGAAAGAGAATTTATTTGTAATTATTGAGGCAAGAGAACAAATAGAAACATAAATACTGAAACCCAACACCCAACGAGTGTTAATTTTTATGATTTTGTTTTGTAACAAAAATGTTATTGAAAATGGAACAACAACAAGCGGCGGCGTCGTTTATATCGTCGCTAAATATGTCACCATTTTCACTGCAGTTGGAACAAGAACAACCCTCGTCACCAGCTCTGGTAGCTGGTGGTAATTCCAATTCAAATCATATGTTAAATGCCAACAACAACAATAATAATAATAATGAAACGGATTTAAATAATGCCAATGATGATTATTCATCATATACGCTACATTTGACACAAACAACACATCCACAACAACAACAGCAGCAACAACAACAGCATCATCACCAACAGCAACAACATCATTACCACCAGCAGCAGCAACAACAACAACAGCATCAACACTACCAACAACAAACCACTCAGCTCCAACAACAACAACAACAGCAGCAGCAACAACAACAAAATATTGCCAATAATCCCAGCTTTCAATATTCCTACATCTATAACATCGATTCTCAATATATTTTTCCCACAGGTTATCAAGACACCACCTCCTCCCATTCACACAACAGTGCGAACGGTGGTGGTGGCGGCGGCAACTGGTAACAGTCCCTCACCCAATCAAAATACCTCCAATCCCTCGGCCGGCGGTGTATCCCTGATTAATGGTGTTGTCACCTTAAATTCAGGCCAAAATGCTGCCTAACTGGTGGCAGCAATAACGGCGGCTCATCGGCCTCATCAGCCTCTGGCACATACATGTCACTGTTACCGCCTGTGTTGGCGCCACCAGCTCGTCGACGGCACATTTAGGCAGTGTGCTTTGGGTGGTGGTGGCACTAGTGCCTCGGCTAGCGGCTCTACGCCCGATGTTATCGATTTCAAACATTTATTCGAGGAGTTGTGTCCTGTGTGTGGTGATAAAGTGAGCGGCTATCATTATGGTCTGCTGACATGCGAGTCGTGTAAAGGTTTCTTCAAGCGTACGGTACAAAACAAAAAGGTGTACACTTGTGTAGCGGAACGTTCGTGTCACATTGATAAGACACAACGCAAACGTTGTCCATATTGTCGCTTTCAAAAGTGTCTGGAAGTTGGTATGAAATTAGAAGGTGAGTACGCAATAACTTTTTTTTTACTTTATAAGAATTTTTTCACATATCAAACTGCGTAGTAGTCGATCTGCATAGGAAACTTAGTTTTGGTATTTGAAAATTTCCAAAAAAACTCAGTTGTTGTTTCAATGTTTAGCCACTCTCAAGAGCGTTAACTTTATAAAGGTTATGAAGGGCCAAATTTGTGAATGGACCGAAAGCGTAAAATCCTTCCTGATTTATTGGTTTAGAACTATTGAAATTAATCTGCAATGATGTAAATTAACAGCCCTCAAATTCTCAATATACTCAAAAATTAATTTATTACTATAAATTTTCAATTAGAGGCGTCTTGCACAACCAATTCAAATCAATAAGTCTCTCAAAACGAACTGATTCGAAATGAGAAGGACTCAATAAACTTCCAAATTTCTTTATATTTTGTATAAGTAACCATAAGTGATCGTCAAGTAACCACTTTAAGTGTGTAACATTCGACACAGATGTGAATTTGATTTACGTCGGCACCTTTCTTACTCCCTAATCCGACGGTGGACCAAATCCACAAAGTGTGGTAAAAGCACGCCACATTACCATGACTGGCATATTTGCCAATGCCATGTTGCAATTTGCTACTACTAATTTGCTAAGGGCTTCAAGCTGGCTCTCTTTCCACCCTTGAGCGACCAGAGGCGTAGCAATACCGACAAGTGGCTCGAAGCCGACAAGTGAGCATCATGCCTTAAACTTGCCAACTACCACCTTTCCAGAATCTAATAGAACAGTCTGTTTGTAGGCAACAGCACCTGAAGATAATTTGCAGACCCGCCAACACACATTTGCTTCTATTCCTATGCGCCATCAGGTCTTACAAATTCACTCTACCACATACCACAACGTAGCAGTCCAATAAGCGCCTCAACCACTGTTGGCAGAGTTTTTCCTTTAAGAATCACCCTGGGGCCGCCAAGCCCCATGGTACCGACTAACCCTCGGATAAAGCTCGAAGAGCACATCTATATTACAGCCATAGGCCTTCTCCTCTGAAGATTTGGCTGCCAATTACAAGCCGAGGCTTTCCTGGGCCTCTATAGCCGAACTCAGAACCAACACCAAACCTGCCTCTCGGGGAGGGACCCATTCGACTCAGCAAGCTACACGAACACTGACCACAAATGTAGCCAGCTAAAAGTCAGCTACATATTTATTTTGTAACAACAGCTGCATCATACAAATCATTGAGACACAAATTTTAAAATTTTATTTAGGTAATCGTATTTATATGTAACATAATTGCACATAAACTTTATTTACCCAAATATTTACTATAAAACAATAGTTTATTTATTAATTTGATTTAAATTTAAATCACTAACCTGTTTTGTTACCAAAAAATTGACGGGAGCTACAACGGTGATTGTATTGTTGTGTAGCTGCGACTTCGTTAAAATGGCGAATAAAACGCGTATTTAATTTTTAGCAGCTTGTAGCTTGGCGTGTAAATGTGTTTTACGGTACAAAAATTCAATTTTTTTATCTGACACTGAATTTATCAAAAATACTTAAGAAATACATGACATTCATTTAATAATTATTATTATTTAATTATTATTCAGAGCATAGGAAAGTTTTACTCCAAGTAGTTTATTGGTTTTATATGAATAGAGAAGCAAAAAAAGAGCTCGAAAAGAGCATTTATCCCTCTCTGGCTTATAAGCTACCAGAGGTAAATATTAATCTCATTTTCGTGGGCACTGGCTGTTTGGCATCAAATTTCTTAACAAAAACAAAATTATTAACGATTCGATCAGGTGAAGGGATTTGAATGTAATATATGTATATTCACAAAAACAGAAGAACAAATAATCAGAAAAGAAAAACAAAACTAAAACTACTTGTACACAGTTTCATGTGTATTTTAGCACGTTTCAATTCAGCAGATACTTGATAATGAGGCTTATGGAAAATAAAAAGTATAAGCAAAATCGATATTTTATTTATTTATTTTTAAACCCTTTCCATAGCTTTTGTTTACGAAGAGAAAATGAAAAACTAGCAACAATAATCTCAAGCCTTAAAAACAACTTAAACTGGTTGTAAAAATTGTAAGAATTTATTTTCTTCCAATTTTGAATTGCAAATACAAAGTAAATATGAATGTGTGTGCATACTGCGATTTATCTGTTTAAAAAAAACATATTCTTCAAATAATTATGTATAACAAATCATAATCATGGATGTTTTCATAAAAGATATTGTATGTTTATTAAGCTCTTATTTCACAAATTTCTGTAAAATATTTGTCAAATAAGTGTTTAATAAAATTAAAATATAATTTAATAATAAAACCGTGTATATTCATTTAATTGAAATATATACTTAAATCTCACGTAAATCATGAATCATGTTTAAACGTTATTTAAATTAAGCATTTAATACAAATATTTTTCCTTTTAAGCTTCTTAAGCTTCCGTTTGGTCCCATTAAAAAATATTTTTATTAATATTACTTTCATTTTTATACATCAAAATAATACGCGTTAAACATTTTTAAGTGCGTGTTCAGATTTCCATTTTTTATTTATTATTATTTATTTATTGAGACTTTTCAGATTTCCAATGTATAGCATTTAATATTGTGTAATCTGGCATTTCTAGCGAAACCCCACTTATATTATATGGGCAACTCTACATTAAGCAATCACTTGCTTGAGAGTAGTGATGCCAATGTTTGTAATGGCATTACCCACAATCATCGAGAACTATGCTAAGATTTAATAAGCTTAAATTAAGTCGAATAATAGATGTCACAGCCACTCAACTACTGGCACATCTTAAACGCATGGCAGTAGTGGGACGAGATGTGTGTGAGCATGTGGAAGGAATATTATTTGTAATGTTCTGCCTTCTCACAAACACGATTCCAAATATCTTGTTAGTGACACCTTTTAGAACTTTGGGTTAAACACTAGAAGCGCGCACAGCAAGCCTAGACTGGCTTAGGTGTGACATGGGCTGTTATACTCCTCCAATCAATTTAAAATAACCTGCGCTTTTATTAAACACTAGTACTATTTGCTTATTTTATTAATGTTTTTACTTTGAAATAAATCTCATCTCTAATGTATGTCTGATTACATTGTATTAAGTACAAGTTCTTATATTCTGACTAAGTTAATTTATGATTTTGATTGCTCAAATGTGATACTCTTCAGCTTCTAAAAAAATCATTACTAGAACATTTATCGTTATAAAAATTTTATCTTAGGAATATTTGTTGTGTTTGGAAAAATTTTCCACCGAACTTTTATCGCTTTCACAAATTTTTAATATACAAATTATCTAAGTTTATCTTGTATTTCTAGCATGATTAACATTTAATTAATTGTATAAGTAACATTGTTCATAAATAATTTGTTTATGTAATAACAGTTATACATATTATTGCTTTATAATTTGTA
>BGZK01004240.1:0-15340 GCA_005406025.1 Eumeta japonica | reverse complement strand
AGTAAATAAATATCAAATTAAAAAATTATCTATAACCAAGAAACTTTTATCAAAAAATTAAAATTGTGAAGTTCTATATATATTCATATTAAGTATCCCATATTAATTAATAGTTTGACTATCAGGCAATTAATTAAGTCGAAAATAGTATAATTTATTGAGATTACATAAAAAAAAACAAATTACAGTTAAAACAGACTGTAAGGGTTACGAATGATTTAATTATAATATCTAAATCTTATTCAACTACGCAGTAGATTTTTCTTGTGCAATATTTAATTTCCTCTTTATTTTTTGGTTTACGTAAATGAAAAAAAGTAATACACTTTTGTTTTCTGATAATTTATGTCTACGCAATTGCAAAACCACCACCGAGTAAGCAAAACAAACACATTAAAATTTTAATAGCAATAAGAACTGGTTTTGAAAAAGCAGGCACTTCTTAGAATGTGAACCCACTCAAGAACTGGAATGAGACGTTCAGGGACATTTTAGGAGAACATTCCTGGGGAGGAAGAAATTGCTCGGTAAGTTACGGCCCTTCTCACATTATATAAATCGACTTTCTTGTGTGAAAGTCGATTTGCTCAAGGAACAGAGCCAGAGGCACTGAGATATTGTAAAGATCAATAAGCATTTAGATCACGTTAGGCATAATACACAGTATAAACACTGTAAAGAAATTAAATGTGTAATGCCAAATACGAGACAACAACGATTTATTTATTTCATTCCTATAAAAAAAAAAAACATAGAAATTATCATTCCTGTTTATGGTACATCACGAATCGGCGACGTTAACAACATCGCTGCAATAATGCGCCAGCCTCTAAAATCATCTGCATGGAAATTCTAAGCGAATCCCAGGGATCATCCATTGTTCGAATGCTTGCGCCTGAGTCTTTAGTATGGTCTCGGGCCATAGAACGGACGTCTTACTCAGCCTCGCGCCATGAGCGATTTATTTTATTGCTACCCGGTGCCCGTCGGTGCGCGGCTCCTTTCGCTCCGTGATTTATGGATCGTGGATCACACCGTAACTTCGCTTGCGCTTTTCAAAAATAACATATTTTTATGCTGTTCGATTCTGTGGCAGTATTCCTATTTAAGAAATAAACATTTTAAAAATGTAATACATAATTGCATATCCATGTCCTATGGTAGCTCTCCACCAACTCGACGAGCTTCAATCGGCTCGTCCAATGAAAGAGGAAAATACTAATCATCCAACTTCTCGCGTCCTTCATTAATCGAACAGGTGTAACTAGTGTTTCATGTTTCTGCCGGTCGATCAATGTCGATTGACCACTTCGACTGCTATCACGTGGAACTGCTACATGGAGCGAGAGGAAGGGTGGGGTTGAGGGGGCGCTAGCGTTAAAAGCGTCTAACAGCCAGTTTAAAACGATTGAGACCGATCGAGTTGGTGGAGAAACACCATTATCCTTATATATAAAAACTGGTCGGTCGATTGACTTAAAAGTTTGACACGACGTTGCATTTGAATACTTGCATATCGTTATTACACCTATTATCATTTGTCCTTAACTTTTTCGCGTACTTGTACTATTGGAAACGACTTCTCCACCGATTGTAAAATTGTTGTAAAGAAACGCTGTACTGTTACTAAGCAATATAGCCTATATTCAGTTTCATACTAGCATTTTTCTGTTCGTACAAATCGTAAATCATGACCGATAGAAATATCGAAATTGAAAGCGGGATGGGAGCAGAATCGAGATTTCGGACCGGAAGCGACATCGAGAACAAAGTGTGGAACCGGGAGTAGACTAAGGAACGTAACCTGGATCAAAATTAGGGATAGTACGAGTACTGTTCCCTATTTCGTTCCTCTCTTTCAATTATAGTCCTGGGACAAGACTTGAGAGACGGAAACGAAATTGGGATTGCCAGTAAGATCGATTAATATAAAAGATGGAGGTGTCCACGCCGGCGAAACCGTGAGTGCAAAACTAGTATTTTGTATGATGATTAGGGTTTGACGTTTCTTAATTTATAATTGATACATTTTCAAAGTAGTTCCAATAAATAATTTAATATATTGGACTAATTTATAGTAAATATATCACAGCGTGTATATCAATCTGTTACAAAACATAAATTAGAACAAGGATATATAAATTTCAAATAATATAAAAATAGATTGATCTTGTATTATACTGTACATTCTTAGAAAGACTTGTTTCAATTGTTATATCGACCGACCACGATCTGATCGTGATGTCGGTTTAATCCCGTCTTTACTTCCGATCTCGGTCTCGCTGTCGACCGTCATCTTGGTTCCACCTTCGCCTTGATTCTGATCAAATTATCCCCGAGGAATGTGTACTTCTATACCGGAAACACACTCACTACCGCTAAATTTTTTTATTACACGAAGATCTCGCGCCCGCTTTTACTTACGATCTTCGTCTTATTCGCGATTATAATCTTGACCCACCTCTCTTGGATATGGCTGTCACCTAAAAATAAATTGATGTAAAAAAAATAAGCAATGCGTTTTATGTTCACGCGAGTGTACCGGTGAACGAAGATGGTGCATACTAAAACACCAAATGAAATATATTTTGTTAAAAAAAAAAATTATGTTAATCCGACCAGATCACCATCACCAATCGATTTATGAGCGTACAAACAGACAGACAGACAAACAGAGAGATGTAACGTTTTATAATATATAAAGATTGTATGGATAACCACATCAAACTGTACTACTATAAAAATATTTTGTAAATAATTTATATAGTGAATAAATATATGATACCAAATATATGATACATATTAAATAGATAGATAGACAGTATGAATTCTATGTGTATAGAGGCACATTAGAGAAATGTTATTTACAATTACAAAAAGCACGCTTTTATAGCTCCATAAAAAGCAATAAATAAATAGAATATTTAAAGTACTTTGACTATATATAATTTATTAATACGCTTTTTATCACATAAATGTAAACAGCAAAGCTTATTTTATTACGTCTTAAAACCATATAATCTCCTAAGTATTGTATATTTTTACTGAACTATTTACCCTCGTGTGTTCTCGTATATTTCTCGTGCGCGTACATTACAATTCTAGACGAAATTAACTTACATTTCAAGCTATAATAGCTATTAGACTGTGGACAGATCATCAAAATCCGTGATGCCATAACAAACTGACGCACGAATACTATTAAAATCACTATTTGGGATTTTGATCTCTCCTAAATGATCGATCCCTATTAGTGTTTCAAAAATATTTCTAATGTATAGTTATTAATAAAACTGCAATTTTTTTAACGGCAAATTGTATCACAATTTTAGGGTTCCATGCGTCAAAAGGAAAGCTTATAGGATCACTTCCTTGTCCGTCTGTCAAGAATGCGTGGATGTATTTAAATTGAAACTCATACCAAATATTTCAAGATTCAGTCCCTTGGAACCGTAAAAAAACAGGCTCCTAATTTAACGCTATCAAAAAATACGCCTATTTCTCTCCGCACATTTTGACACTCACAAAAAAATAAAAACCTATATGGTACTTTGCGATTATCTAGAATTACAAAATTTAGCAACAACTAAGACTTCAAAGTACAAGTAAAGGGAAAATCCGAAAATTATTAATGGAATGATTAATTGTTAGTTATATCAAATGAACAAAAAATATGTTTGATATAACTAGCAATCAATTTTTGCAAGCTGACTTTTAGGTACCAACTGTACCAGTATGGATCGTGATAAGTCAGATATTTGGGAGAACAATTTTTAACTTCCCGCCATGAACGGTTAATATTAACAAAAAATTCGGTTATTTAAAAAAAAATGAAAAATATAAAGCGAAACGAAAAAAGTTTCCGAAATTTCGACAACAATATCGTGCCAATATCGATATCGAAATCAGGCAAAAATCGTCGAGACTCGATGGATGAAATATCTACATGTCTAATTAAGTCTGTACGGAATCTTCGGACCTAAGCATTACAAATGGAATCAAATGAAGCTAAACTCTGTGAGCTTACTAGTATTTAGCAATCGAAGGATTGCATTAGCTACTTTTCGGCCTCATCGTAAGCGCATCTCGATGATATCCTTTAATGGCTTTATATACTGTCGTTAGAATTATATATAGTTGCAAAGTTTCATAGCGATATGTGCAGTTATTTGGCAATAGGTAGAAATCATGTTTATTTTGTTTACAAAGTTACTTACATATGTAATTTGACTGAAGTCACGGACGCGTTGTAAATGTATAAGAAACATTATTATTGTTGGGTAGTCGAAAACTAACTCCAAATCTGATAATAGATGTGCAATGAGCGTTAAAATATTGATATGGAAGAAAATGTTTAATAAATAGGCATGAATATGTTTTTGCCTTGAATTAATTAATAAAGTATTAATATTTTCATTATTCGAATAATTTTATTAAAATTAAAGATTATGTAGTTTCGTAAAACATATACTAAAATATTTTTATTTGTTATTAATATTTTAATATTGTTATGAAAATTAGTATTCAAGAAATTGCACTAGTAATAACCTTAAATAGTAAATACATTAATAACGTCAAGACTAAGCATCAGTATTTGTACAATACTAAGTTAAGCCGCACAGCGCCATCTCACAGTAAGTAGTGTAACTACAAACTAACGCACCTGAATAGTCATATTTTACTCTAACAGAGAGCGCCACAAGTATGTTTTGTGGGGAGTAAATATTGTTACATTGAATTCAATATTTCTATAATTTCAACTATTATTTTACTCAAAATTTAGAACAATATAATATTCATAAAAATTATTTAATTTGAAAGTGAAATAGATCAAACTTCCATAATTGCACATTATTATAATAAATATTTAAAACACGATATAACAATTTAAGTGAATAAACTCGTCAATTTATGCCTGTTTTTTTAAAAATCTGAAGCAGATGAAGTAAATATCAATTAAATCCTACTTAATCTATCAAACATTCTTTTGCGGTTTGAAATATATAACACAATTATTTATGAATTTTGGTCCTCTTGTGTCGGAGAATTTATTGCAATCCGTAAATAACACTAGAGAATTTACCTAATTTCTTTTATTGCCTTAGAAATCCAAAAGAATTTATTTCGCGTTCCATTAAACGTCAACCCTTCCGTGGCTAATTAGGAGAGCGGCGACTCAAGAAAATAAAACGCGCCCAGCCGTCCTAGGGCCAGAGGCTTTATGTTACAGCGCGGGACAATTGACCGTGAAATGGTTTATTACAAAGAAAATGGCGTCTAATTCGTTCTATCAGAATAAAATTTAGAAATGCCTTCTCATTGCGTCGCGCGGAATAGCAGCTATCGGCGCGAGCGCCCGTTTTGTATTCAACTTACATTTCTGCTTTTGTATACAACAATGTTAGGTTGGTATAGAAGCTTCGGTTTATTTTCCGTTAATATACTGGCATTGGATGTGGATTAATGTATTGTATATTAATTATTTAAAATTCTTGTTTATTATTTAAAAAAAAAAAGCAATTTCACTTTTTTAATATTATCATGTAATTTAATTATTCCGTTCTATAATAGATAACTTTATCTTGTATGTAGGAGGTTCAGGTGAGTTGTACTTGTGTATTACAAACAATATATATGCTATGTGGTATATAACATATATTAGACCATGATCTTAATATAGTATAATTAATTTTATCGCACTCTTCTATCAATACTTATAATAAGAAAACGTAGTAGTAAATTTGAATCACAAGAATTTTTTTGATATTAATTATTATTCAAATACATCAGCGTCTGGATTTCTAAAACCAATTATTCTAGAAAAGTATGTTTAATAAAAAAGCTTATAGTATTACCTATCGATATCTAGGAGCGTATACAACTCAAGTCTGTTTGTCATTGTATAAATTATCGATTATAGTTTGATGTCTGAACACGCCGCCGTCGTACAATTGTTGCAGTGAAACAGTATCATGGTGTTAGTCTTCTAACATCTGTTATTTTTAATATATAATTCCAAATCTGATTTTCTGTAATCCTTAACTGCTACCGACAGTGATTTTATTGATTAGGATTTGGCGATTTTATGAATTAGAGTTACGTATTACTGAGATCATATTATCGTCTAATATGCTTTTTGACAGATCTATAAAGTTATTTACAGAAAGTTTTCATTTATTTGTATATATTTATAAATTGATCGGTTTTCTATACTTTCAATGTGTCGTCAGTACAGTACCTATTATATAAATTAAATATTAGGTTAGTTATTTCACAGTTAAACAAATATACTGTATTTTTATTTTCTTATTAAATTAAACACAAATGTTTAATGATCTAAATAACCTAAAATGTAATTATATCATCTACAAATATAGTAAAATAAACAAACAACGAATCAAATTATTTTATTATAAGTTCTCTATTCTACGTGGGACGCAATATAAGTTTCTGGAACTGGCGACTTATATAAACAATTATTTAAAAAGTAATTACTACATTTGAAAATGGAACTCTTTTTCTGTAGTATGGGGGCAGAGGTAAGGAGAACTCTTTCATAATGAGGGAACAATTGCAAAGTGTACTGCTGTTTCTGTAAATAACAGTTCCAAATCCCTCCACAGTGGCGCTGAAGTAGCAAGAGTATGAAATGAAACATAAAGTTATTGACCGAGTGAAGGTGCTGAGTTGTTAAATTTAATATTTTAATGACTAGAGTAGTTATAACAAAATTACAGTTTACAAAACCTTAACTGTTTGCGTAGTCAATGTCCATATAACTCGTATCACAACGGTAACCTAAGTTATATTTCAATTAATTAATTTCAAAACTTGCAAATTTTAAGCAACAATGTTAAAAAATACAATACTTTATTTTTCTTTATAATTTTTCTATCCAAAAAAAATTCTTTTATATAAAGAATTTCAGTTTTTGAATAATTTTTATTAGAGAATTCTATTTTTAAAGAAATTTTAAAAATTATCATGTGGAATTCGTTATGTATAATTATGATTTTACATATAAATTCAAGATAGTTTTCCATCTTATTTTATCTACATTTAATTATAATAAATATATGTGCCATTTTTTTTTCATCGATAACTTGTTGCTATTTGGTAGGTTGTGACGTAATCCCATTGGTGTAAAAATTTTGGGACTTCTGATCAAAAAACTGCGACAAGAAGTTTTGACAGTCCTCTTTGATGTTAACCTACCTACCTAAAGAATTCTGAAGAAACCGAAACAGGTGAAAATCTGAGGGTGCAAGGTCAGCCTATATGGTGAATGCATTAACACTTCTCAACCAAATGTCTCAATATTTGCTGAGTGGCTTACAATGTGTGGTCTGACGTTATCATGGTGAAAATGTATAACCCTTCTGTTGGTCAATTCCGGCTGTTTTTTCACTTCTTGCTTGAGTCTCATCAGTTGCAGTAGAGATCTGAATTCATGGTTTATCCTGGCGGTAAAGCTCATAATGAATAACGCCTTTCCAATCTCACTATACACAGCATCAACTTATTGGTAGAATAATGATTTCGCTATACTGTGTCGAGCTTGCTACCTTTTGTCTAAGACCTTTATCGCACGTTCTCGTCGTAGGTAATCTATTTTTCATAACTAGTGATCAATCTTTTCAAAACGATTCGGTTTCATTACTTTTCAATAGAGAATCACAAATTAGTATAAGATTCATTAGATTTCTTTCAGTGAGCTCGTGTGGGACCCAAGTATGGAGCTTTTGTATATCCAGATTTATATATCATTTCTTCAAATAAGTCAAAACTATTTTGTGGTCAATCCTCAGCTCTTTACTTTATGTCGTAAGACCTAATAAGTCGATTTTGCTCTACTTTTTCCAAAATGGCATCGATTTTATCCGTAACAGATCGACCAGAGAGGTTCATCTGTGACATCAAAATTACCGAACTGATAATGGTTGAGCCAGTTTTGTAATATTCTTACCGACACTGCATTAAGTCAATTAATCACAATTTTTTACGGGTTGTATTGCATTTCTCTCTTTTTGTAATAGAACTCCAAATGTATGAATTTCTACGTTAGATTCACTCATTCATGTATACAGATACATTCATTACACGGCCCAACAACAGGAAAATGGCGGGACACTGTTTTTACTTTTATTTTCTTCTTTACAAATGTCATCTATTTAATTATATCAAACTAACCACATATCAAGCTTCACAACTAAAAAGATTTCACTGCAATTTTTACTTATAAAATAAGAAGAAACTTTTTCACCGACCTAATATTTCGCGGCGGACATTTTGTCAAACAACATTCTCCCGCTCGACTACAACGCGAATCCGGCGAATTGTCGAGAACTCGCGCGAGACGCAATTTATATGTAAATGCGGCTCGCGGCGTCTCATACCTGCCGCGGTTCTTAACGCGGATTATACCCGGCTTTGATTAACTTTATGCTCGCTTACTTTATGTATGTCCCTTACGACCCTTATAGTTTTAACGAAATTATATTCTTTTAGATCTAGTTCCATGGTTGTATTACAGAATGGGGTACTTGTACAGTTCTGTTTTAGTGCGCCATAAAGATTTTGGTTCACGCGGAGACAACAAAATAAAATAAAAAAATATTCCCAATAATTTATTGACTGCAAATCAAAAGTTGCCTTCCAAAGTTCACTTGAAACAATCCACTACGTGGATCAATCTGAAAGTCCTTAGAAAATAGTGTCTGTTGAGATCCATACGCGCTGTATCCAATGAAAACATGAGAGTAACACATTTGGTTCACTCTGTACTTAGGAGTCACTTGACGGCTTTTTATATGCAGCCATTGCTTTCAATTCTAACTCTGTAAAACCAATTTTTCGAAGTTTTGTTTTTATTTAAGGACGTAAATAAAATCGTGTGATGCCAAGTCGGGGTTTTAAGGTGGGTGAGCCAATATTTCCATATCTAAAGTTATCAAAATGTTAGTTGTTTGTCTAGCGGTATACGTGGTGAAGCGTTGTTACGGTAGGAGAATCCAAAGGCTTTTTCCTGAACTTTTCCCGAACAAGAGGCAAAATTGTTAGTGTACCTGTCTGAGGACTGTTTTTAATTTCTTAAACACTTGTTGCATAATGACCTGTCATTTCGAAGAAAGAGAACACCATCTTTTTCCGACGCTTCAATGTCGTTTAATTCAGTAGGCATCTCCACAAAGGAAACTCCCACTGAACAGACTGTCTTTTGGTTTTCTGATTATAACAGTAAATCCAGCCCGTCACATATAACTATGTTGTACAGCATTGAGTCACCACCGGCAAATCTTTGCATCATTTTGAGGCGCCAATCAACACGACGGCGTTTTTGAACGTCGTTAAAATTATGAGGTATCGACTGAGTACAAAGCTTCCTTATCGATAAATGTACACGAAGGATTCTGTGCATTTGACTAATACCGATGCCTAAGCTTATCCAAATCTGATTGTAGACCAATCTTTTGCCAGTCTCTATCATTAACCGCACAACATTGATGTTGTCTTCGTGATCGTGGGTCAGATTAGTGCGCCAACATTTGTATTCGTAAAAGCAGTTATAAACAGTGGCAAGGGATGAAGCTTCATAAAGAAAAGCCAAGCGAAGTCTGTTATAACTATCTTGTTGGTATAAATGGTAGCCAAAAGTATAAAAAATAATTGCACGTAAATTTTTCGCATTACATTCATATTGAAATTAGACAAACGTTTCTTTTGCCTCCGATATGTAAAAACGAGTGACAGATGAATGCTATATACATAATTAGATCGACGAAGAATCCCATCTTTAAAATCTGATTTGTCTTTTTCAGTTTCTAACAGTTATTTCCAAAATTTTAAGTGTCACCTACGTAACATGTCGAGACGCCATTTCATAAAGGGTACCGGCATTATTTTATAAACATTTTGTACAACGTTAAGTATAAACTTCCAAACTAATAAATGATCTTGTTATATTTCGTTACGTTTAGTTTTAAGAGTTACTATCTACTGACTGAAATAAAAGAAGTTTCAAATCGATAAAAGATTGTGGGTCATCTCAGTAAGGATTAAAATAATAACACAATATATTTAGAAAGCTAAGTCAGTTATTTTCATTGTGAGTTATAAAAGAAAACAAGAAAAAATAATCGACAATAAATATTAAAATCAATCAAAACGATTTTGTTTAATTGAAAATGTTTTATTAACGTAACAATATAACAATACAGTACAAATATATAATCATTATTCATTATGTGAATGAGTCAAATACATTTAAAAAAAGAGTGTGTGTACTTATTATTCAATTATTTGTTAGAAAAATAATAAGTTCGTTAGAAATATATCTATATATTATACTTACATGGTTAACCTCTAATATTTAAAAACACTTCAAATTTTCACAATTTTTCACAACACAATGTTAAAAGTTTACAAATAATGTTTATATATATAATAAATTGAACAAAAAATAATAATTATAGAAAATTAATACTCAAAATTGATTATTCATATGAATACTATATTTTGCAAGAACTGGGTTATGAATATAAGTACTATGTAATATATAGCATGAACACTCTGTACTATGTACTATATAGTATGAACACTCAGTATTGTAACTATATTCAGTGTTGAAAATACATTTTTTTATTATTTCTATTCTGTGGCTAACTTCATCATGTCGTTTGTGCGCGCGCAGCTCACAAATTCACTCTCATCCAAACGTGCCAAAAGAAGTATAACTTCAAAAAATTTTAAGACTTAAACACTACTAATTTACTTATGGAATATTTTTACAAGTGAAAATAATATAAAAATTATGTTATTATATTATTTCATTCATAAACAGACGACAACAGCTTCTTTGCAATGCTGTTCCTTCTTTCAACTCCAGTCCCGACTCCGCCTTTGAGTCCTATGTTTGATTCTCCGCCTTAGATTCCGGTTCTGTTCGAAACATACACATTTCAACCACGGCTTCATCCGCGTAGACGTGCTACGAATTCTTTCAACTTTTACATAGATCGATAACATCATCAACCATTATTCTCGGTCATGTTCCCTGAAATAGCCATGTTCTTATACCGAAGAACACGTAGTACCGTTATTTTTTTTATCATGAAACGATTTCATTTACGCTCTTGATACCGATCCAGCTCGTTTCAATTCAATTGCAATTCCAAGTACGAAAAATTTTGTCGTAGATCACAATCCGATCGAACGGAACGTCTCTGAGTTATCCTATA
The DNA here is from genome assembly GCA_005406025.1 of Eumeta japonica. Classification (NCBI taxonomy): domain Eukaryota; kingdom Metazoa; phylum Arthropoda; class Insecta; order Lepidoptera; family Psychidae; genus Eumeta; species Eumeta japonica. The sequence continues at coordinate 4,103 of BGZK01004240.1, read as the reverse complement.
CGCATATTTTTCATTGTATGAAAATATTTAAATAACAACATCTCCGGATATTGCAATGCGGATCGAATTGCAATATCTCCGGAACGGACAAGGCTAATAATACGTCTGCGTTTGCAGATTATGATGCAATTTTCAAGTACGAAAAATTTTGTCGTGGATCAAAATTCAATCGGACGGAACGTCTCTGGGTTATTTCGAACCGATGCTAAACTTGAACATCTCTTCAACATTATTACCAATAACGATTGGTATAAGTAAAGAGTTCGTTCTACGATCACGCAAACGAAACCGCGATCAAAAATTATTGTCTTTAGTAATTACATGCTATACGTTATTCTGACGTATTAGCCGTATCATCATAAAATTTTAGCAAATTCCGTTCAGCCGTTAAAGCGTGACTGAGTAACAAACATCCAAACACACAAACTTTCGCATTTATAATATTAGTAAGAAGTGGGATGGTGTGACGACACTGTGCAGTGATTGGTGTTTGACGTTACGTTCCAATTTACATAATACATAATGAAACATTTCGTAAGGAATTAATAACTTTAAAATAGTAATAAGACATTTTTTACAACAATAATTATGGATCTCATTATAAAATTTCGACTCAAATTGTTCTTTGCGACATTTTTTTATTATCGCATAATTGTCCGATTAAATTAATATTTATTAAGTTATACTTTTAAAATTACATTTTCAAATATACAGACTTCTCCTGAATATTTGAAAATTTAAGTTTCCAATTTCTAAAATAATTCATAAGTCACTTAAATAATGACATTTAAGTAATTTTAAATGCTATACTTAACAAAAGCACTTGACTAGCAATATAGTAACGAATAAAATTTGAATTTTATATTGTATTGAATATTTTATTGTATTGCTTTTAAATAATTCTTTAGTTTTATGCAATAATTGCACTATTGTCTTTTAAATAGAAACATTTTATGAATACCTTTTAATTGTTCTACAGCTTTAATAAATTCAAAGTTTATTATTAACTATATAAATAACAGAACTATATACTTAATGTAATAACTTTAATTATTATCTATTTAAGTTATACTTATTTCGTTTTTGATTTCTTAGTACAATTTTAGTGATTTTAAAATTCTTCGTCAAGTATCTGAATTTGCAAAAGTTAAATATTCATATATCGTTTTTTAACAATAATAAATGTGATTTACACCGGTGGGGCACTTCGGCGAAAGTGCATAAGTCTATTTTAACATCTTCCGAGGGGCACATAAAAGGATTTGGGTGCGTGTAACAAATCGCAACTTAATAAGTCCATTTTATCAGGAATTTATACTCAATTTTTTCACATTTGAAGGGGGCGCTTATGCCATTATTTTAAATTTACCGATGACAGCGCAGCAAGTGGATACATTTTCTTTATAAGATGAAGAGATTTAAAACAAATTGTCTCGAAATTACGAGATGTTTAGTGAACTTTGTTGAGAAATTCATATCATTTATCATATGCTAAGATAAATGATATGAATTTCTTCATAAAAATTATCACATTACATTTAAAATTCTTAAATTTATTTAGGATATTAATTTCATTTCAATGCCGTTTAAAGATTGTATGCGATAATTTTAATAAAAAAAAAACAGAAAAAATATAACGATGAGATACATATTCTTCTGATCAAATGATTTTATTATTTAAAAAGTAGCACTAGACAGCATTCTAGACTAGACAATTTTCTAAAATCACTCCACATCGTCATACGGTAAAGCTACGATGTGGCAATCAGTCTGCCAATATGGAAAAACGAAAAGTTACGATTAACAGTGGATATAATATGAAAAATTTAAAACAATTTTGCATCGTCTAACGTACGTTTTACGGGAGAGTAATCTATAGATATATATATATATATAAAGAGATTTCCACCCATATATTGACTCATCACGATATCTCAGGAACCATAAGACCTAGAGACTTGAAATTTGGTAGGAATATTCCTTTCGGCGAGTAGAAGTCAGCTAAGAACCGATTTTACGAAATTCCCTCGCATGGGGTTGGAGGGCGTAAATTAAAAAATAACATTTTCAAGTTATCGTTCTTATAGATATAAAACTTGGTCAGAATATTTTTAGCATGCTTGAATTTACTAAATTCTATGACCATCCACCTCAGAGGGTTGTGTGGGGAGTCAAAAATTCGAAAAATTTGTGTCTTTCAATCTATAGCGGCTATAACTGTGAAACTTGGCCAAAATATTTTTATTGGCATGTTAGATTCCACAAAGAGAGAATTTTATAACATTCCACCCCCAGATGGCTGTGTGGGGTGTTCAAAATTTTAAAAATTTGTATCTCCCAATCTATAGCTCCTACAACTTTGAAACTTGGCCAGAATATTTTTTCTGGCGTGTCGAATTTAGCAACAACAAATTACATAAAACTCCACCCTCAGAGGACGGTGCGGGGTGCTAAAATTTAAAAACACAGCAAGAAGCTGGTTGTCAACATAGGCGCTTGGTGGTGATCATCAAGTTTTTTTGAGGCTAAGAGCAAATTAGTTTTTGTAATCGACCGATTCAGCTGTTTAAAAGTTATTACACCCCACCCCCCTCCACACACACACACACACATCATCATCATCATCGCGAAAATAGGATAGATCAGAATAGCTTCAAAGGACCGCTAAACATCGAGATCGGAAATGAATAACTTCCCAATTTTTTGAAAATTTAAAATTTTTTTAGTGTGAAGTTAATAATTAAATTATGAATCATGATAATTTATATGTTTTTTTCTTATTAGTAACATGTGTTCTTGGTAATTTTTAACATGTCAAAAAGAATATTCTGGCAAAGTCTTAATATCTATACCTAAGAGGTATAGTCTGAAAATATGAAATTTTTTTATCGCCCCCGTAACCTCCTTGCGGGTGGAATTTCGTGAAGTTCGCTCTTAATAAATTTTATGCAGCTAGAAAACAAAACTTAATATTTCCCGAGCCTGCAGGCATGTATTTTACGCCACGCGAAGCGGGCGGGGGACAGCTAGTATAGACTATTACAGCTTTACTGTATGCATTTTAATAATACAAATATCATTGTTGTTAACATATATTTAATATTCGCATAAAATTTGTGTCCTTTTTTACATCTTACAAATTTACATTTAATACGCGATCTCTAACGAATGTTTATAACTTAGCGTCTGTGAGGGCCAATAAGGGGAATAGAAACAATTTTAAATTGTCAATTTATCTCCATTGGGGCGTGTCGCAGTCCGCGTTGCAGTATGACGCCTTAAACAGGTGTTCCTCCCCGGAGGCTCGTGCACCTCCCGCCCTCGCAGTGTGTCTCTCTAAAAAGGATTACTCCCTTTTATTATTTTTATTAGTGTACTGAATCTTTTTCTAAAGTTTTGAGCGTTTTATACAGGATGTTCCGGACTAGTTCGAAGGCTCGATATTATTTGATTAGATGAAATTGAAAAAAATCATCGTAAGAATTACTAAGCATAATTTGATAGTCATAAAATTAAAATAATAAAATAAAATACCGTTTTCATTATATTTGGAATCAATATTAATCCAAAATATATTATTAGAAAATAGCAGAAATCGGTCTTACTAAAGAGGAATAAGATCAATTATTTGACTTCAAATAGAATATTTATAGTCTTTCATACCTGAGAGTTATTTAGAAAAGTACCCATTATTTTTAAGTCACGATAGCTATATGTTTTCATCGTTGATTATTCTCTATGCTAGGCTAAAGCGGTTTCATGTCTAAGTTCATTTAAATATTTTTTCTCTTGCGGCGGCGAGGAAGTAAAAATGCATGACGCGCGGGAAGGTTGAAGCTGAGACCCACAAAAGAGTCCCCTGAAGAAATATCTTCGTTGGCTGTGCCAGCTGCATCTCTGTGACAGGTCCACCGACGCGGCTGAACGGCATACAAGCCTACTGACAGCACGTGACTTGCCCTATGAGCGATCTTTATGCAGAATCACCTCGGCATAGGAAGGCACTGGGATACCAACAGGGTTGGGCCCGTTTATATGTACAGCGGGAGCGTATTGTAAGGTCTAGAGGGTGACCTTTTAGGCCCCAACGATTGGTTTAAATA